>BSBK01003545.1:600000-800000 GCA_027943335.1 Chamaecyparis obtusa
AGCAACCTTGAGGGACACTTTGGCCCAGAGTTGTCAGTAGGGATTGAACGACTGTGTGTGGTGAATGAGGTTACCCCTAGTGTTTACCCAGCCATTTGGAGCTTTTGGAATAGATGGTTCAATGCTACAACCAACAGTTTGAAAGATACGCAACATTGGCCATTTGAACTGAGGAACATCGTGAGTTTTGACATCAACTGAGAATGTATTGCCAATTTTAAACAAAGTTGAATCTCTGAAAATTGAGATAGGCTTTTGTAGGCCTCAACAACACTGTCTTGTAGAAATTGATGGATCGATGCTACCTTCTATGAGCTCCAAGATATGACCCCACAAATATTTCTGATTTCATGTTGAAGGGACCTTGATGGACACTTCAGCCAAGAGTCATTGGCGGGGATCGAATTACTATGCATGGCGAATGAGGTTGCCACTAGCATTTACCTAGCCATTCAAAGATGTTGGAACAAATGATTTGATACTACGACCAATGGTTGGAAAGATATACAATGTTGGTCATTTCAACTGAGGAACACTTTGAGTTCTAACATTGATCGAGAATGTGTTGCCAAATTTAAATGAAATTGAATCTCTGAAAACTGAGATAGGTTATTATAGGCCCCGACAACATGGTCCTATAACAACTGATGGATTGATGTTTGTGTGATGATGATTATCACCTTCATGAAATTAAGATCTAATAGCATCAATTTAAACTAAATACAATGCAAATCTACTTTAAAATGAAACTATAATCTATATTATCTCATGGTTCTCTAGAAAGAAGTGGTAAATGAAGCTCTCAGCTTAAATCCTAACTAATGACACTTCTAAAATGAGAAATTATGCTACTATTATGCTTCTACAATGCTTCTATGATGATTCAATGCTTAATCTAGTTCAAATTGACAAAGTACAATGATAATTGCTCTAAATGCTCAAATTTCTCTTAGAATACTATTCGATTGCCTATAGTAACAATGCTTTGCAAATGAAATTCTAAGATGAAAATGCTCTCCAAAATGCTCCATATTTATAGTAAATGTCCAAGGGTAGGGGGTAGAGTGAAGTAATCATAGTTAATCTGTGGTTGAGTCAAAAACTTTGCATTGTTCATAAATGGGGGGACAAATGAGGGGACAAGCCTTTAAATGGTTTCAAAGCTTTGGACAATTTAAATGTTTGAGTGATTTATGTCTTTTTGTTCTCAATTCTTATTGGTTGATCACTTTTTTGAAAGAAAATAGGATTTATTAATTCAATTAATTAATTAAATTTAGCCATGCATGGGTAATGGGTTCATTTTGATTTTTAATTAAAACAACTATACAACTAATTGATTAAAATCAATTATATAGTGCTTTTGGCCACTTTATGCTTTCATTTAATTATTTAACATCATTATTTAATTTCTCCTTTGTTTTAATTGATTTGATCCAATTTTATTTAATTATGTCCATTTTTAATTGATTTAATCCCTTTTTAATTGATTTAAGCATTTTATTGATTTTTGAGCCATTTATTGATTTAAAAAGTACTTGTCCAATTTTACATGTCTACAAATGCCCCTCTTTGAATTGATGTATGAAAAACATTGATTCAAATATTCTTGTGCATCCTGATCACTTTTTAAGTCCGAATTGGTGGTTCACTGATATGCCTCTGATACTGATTGATTGTTTCCGCTGATAATGAAACAAATTTTTTTATGATGCCCCACTGATTCCATGATGTTTAATTGCAACTTCACTTTGATACCTTGATGCCCCCCCATAAATTAAAACATATGAATTTCTTGATGTGATGACGTTTTAGCAAAAATGTTTTCATTTCTAAAAATTATTTTAATGATATGCCATGATGTAGGAATATGCCCCATTCATTTGTGATTAGTCATTATAGGTCAAAGTCCATTTTCACCTCCAAAATTAGGTCAAAACACCTTAAATAGGTTAAGAAACCTTGTTTTACTATTCATTTTTACTTTTCATTATTGGTGATTTTGCTCTGATCATTTGCTGATTTTCACAATGGTTGTGCCGATTCATGAGCATAGATTTGAGAGGTGCCAGAAATATGCAAGGCCACCTGACTATGGACCTTTGGTAAGACATTCCCAACTCTATCTTTATATTTATGATGTATTTATTAGCATTTATTGCATTTTCCTTGATTCATCATTGCATTTGATGTGTAAACTCATGCCTAGAATTTTTTTACTATCGTGTAAGCCTTTTAATTGTTGCTTATGCGCTTTCCACTCCCACCTCCATGTGATTTACTACCGCTTAGGAAATGTTTTCTCTCTCCTAAGAATAGGATACTCATGCCTACCACTAGGAAAAAATGCCCCTTTTGGATAGGTTATCATGTATATAAACCCTAATGATTTTACTGTCACCTAGGATAGGCTTTGGTGTTGCATTACTTAATTCACTGTCACCTAGCCGATAAACTATCGCTTAAAACATGAATAATGTTTCCTAACATGACTTTGGTTATCACCTGAAGAAAAATGTTGCCTAACATGATTAAAATCATGCTTGGTGATTTTTTGTATAATTTTTCACTTGTCTTTGATTGTGTCTGATGAATAACTTGTGACAATAGATTTAGATGATTGGATTAGGTTTGTTATTTACAACAAAACAATTGATTAGGATATCAGAATAGTGTTACCACTAAATATGATTTTTTCAATCCGCTTAGGATAGTTACTGATAGGATAAATCAATCAGTGTGAAAACCAATATGATTTTGATACTGCTTAATTCATTCTCAAGATACAAAGATACGAACAAATGGTACTAGGTATGATTACTTGATACTTTTGATGAGATTGACTTGAGATAGTTCCTTGATATGGTATACTGATATAATTCCTTTTCTTTTCCAACAGACACATTTTCCTACTCTTTATATCTGATCAGTTGCATCTTGGGTTATAGACTTAGGTCAGATACTCACAACTGCTAAGTTTCATGTTATTAAGCTATGTGGTTTGAGTTTCCTTCTTGATCTCCCGCGGTTCTAGATGAACCATGGGTTACTAACTACAGTGGAAAAGAAATGGTACTCTGACCACAACACATTTCACATGCCATATGGAGAGATGACGATCATGCCTGAGGACATGTATCGATTGTTGCAGATTCCTTGTAGAGGAGAGTTGGTATATTATGACTTTGTCTATGATTTCACTATCTGCCAACGAGTGTTTAGGGACAACACTATAGGGGATGGTGATACTATTACATGGCCACATTTTGCTTCATTTCCTACATTGCTAGCCATTCTTGGTGCCTTGATCGATGGTTTGCTCCTTCCTGACTGATGAGGTCGTGATTTTTCTGTGGGTTGGGGTAGGATTTTGGAGGATATGCTTGCTCATCCTTAATGCTTTGATTGGGGTTCCTACATCCTTGCATAGTTATGTCATGATTTACATGAGGTAGTGTACAAATAGAGTTCTACCTTATCAGCTGGTGCTATTATGATGCAACTATGGATATGGGAGCATATTCCCATTACTAGACCCATCTCTGATAGGAGACAACCTTGGGGATTCCCTTATTCTTTTCTATACATAGGCATGGTTATACAGTATCACTTGGGTCACTTGGATTACTAGAGATGGTAGGTAGATGATACTGATCAGGTTATATGGTGTCCCTACCTTGGTTTTGATTGATGGAGGGAGGATGAGGATGAGTTATCATATATTTTTTCCCCTTGCTAGATGATTGGGTGTACTACCACTACTATTGAGCACTTCTACTTTGGTAGAGTTTTGAGACAATATGGCAGGATACAGGTTATGCCTCAGGGAAATGCTTTATATGCCTAAGTATAGGCAGAGATATCTATGTGGGGTCCATGCATTGATTATCAATTTTCTTTAGATTAGATTGTTGGTATGACTGTTTGCAGATGGGAGATGCTTACAAGTGTTGCAGATGCTAGTATGTCACATGAGTATGTAGACTAGTGGGCTCAGAATAGGTTTCCTAGTTTTACCAATCCAGTAGAGCCTATCACTAGATGATGTGATGTTGGTGGTGGTGATGGAAGACATAGGAGAGGATGAGGATGTAGAGATCCTCTGGTTGTGGCAAGTAGAGGCCTAGTGAGAGATAGATGGGGTGGTGATAGAGATTGACAAGTTAATGTTACTCCTCCAAGAGTAGTGATGAGATAGGATAGATTTTAGAGACAAAAAAGAGCACAAAGGAAAGCTCATGTTGATGCCACAAGATAGGTTGTAGGTGGATTAGATATATTGGTACAGCTACAAAGAGTTTCCCTAGCTCAGTAGGATGATGGTGGTCAAGATGACGGTGCCCAACAGGATTAGGCACTACAGGTTCCAGCTCCTCAGATGCCTCCAGCAGCTCCACTTTCATAGGATGATGGATAGGATGCCCAAGATGGTTGCATTGATTCATTATCACGAGATATACGAATACTGAGGACATATATGTCTATTGTTGTGGGGTGATTGGATCAGGTTGCTTCCTTGTTGCAGTAATTTGTATCAACCATGGTAGTCCAGAGACAGGATGGGGCTAGTACTTCCCAGATTCCTCCTCCACCAAATAGTAGAGGTCCAGATGGATCTAGTGCTATAGGATCATGATTGATGATTGATGTATTCCTCCCTCATTAATGTCTTATGTTTCATATTTCATGTTCTTTGACTAATCAGAACATTAGATATACCATTTTTGATGATATTGTATCTCGATACACTGAGTTGATGATATATATGATGATATACTCCTTTGAGGACATATGAGTTGATTTATGAGATTATCTTTTATGTAACTATATGATGTTCATGATGCATTTAATGTGATTTATGCTATGGATGTAGTATCTTATTTTATGATATAGATAAATGAATGCAATGATGTCTGGATTTGGATGAGATACTTCTTGTTTTTGTCTTTTATGGATGCAAAATGTTGTATGGAGATGCACATGTATGTTCCTATGTTTTTGATGTTTTGAGTATTGGGATGTATGCAATTCTAATTCTTAGTTTACATGAATGTATGATGTATGGAAAATGATTTGTTTCTTTTCTTGATATATGAGTAACAAATAATGATTAATGCTATGCATGAATGCAAAAGATAATCCCACTTTCATTGTTTGAAATCAAGGATTATGATGAATGTTTGAATTTTAAATCCTCCCCCATTTCTTGTTGATATTTATTTGATGACTCAAGATTTTATTGATGTGCCCCCTTGTACTTGTAAATTAAACATAAACACATGCAATTAACCTTAACATGCAAATGCAATTAATCTAACATGATAATGCAATGCAATTAAACATGAAAATGCAACCTAAGTGTCACCAGTTTTTAGGAAAAAAATGTCGCGAGGATAAATTTTCATCATTGAGCATTTTGGGACCGGAAAGCTAGTACAATCATCACTAACCACATCATGATGATATGAATACTACTTTTAATCACTTTTTGGTAACCTCATTTTGAACCTGGTACAACCCTTACTAGTTGGATGACCAAACTATGGGAGTCAGAATACCAGTGTCAACAGACTCAATGTTGCAAGTGGAATTTTGGTATTAAGATATGGAAGATCTAAATAGCCAAGGGATCCATTTGTGTAAACAAACAAAGGTCAATCATTCCTCTTATGAGATAGCCCTCAATGGTTCTTTGATGACCATGTCGTTAGACAAACTCTCATAAGTTGATGAATCTTCCTCAAAACAATCACTCAAAGGCAAGAAAATATCACGCCTCTATCATAGCCAATCTAGTTGAAACATCATCGATTAGCTAAGAGATGTGATAAAAATTCAATGTCCTATAAATTTATCGAAAGAAATCTTTAAATGTTTTGTCATGTTTCATGATTTTCAAAAATTATTTCCAAGCATTCTAATCTTTAAGGTGTTTTTGTCAAGTGTTAATCCTGAATAATTAAGTCAATTAAGGCTCGTGGATCAAGTTGTAGGATCAAATAATTAGGCTTGTGAACAATGATATCCATCAAAGGTTCACGAAAATCACTCTCTCTGAAACTTTGATAAATCTCTCTCTAACGTGACTGATTGTAGCACTTATTGAATCCATTTGGTACCAAAATTCCAATCCTTTCTTGCCCCCAAGTGATAAATTCAATCATATGACAAACTTAGGGCTATAGGAAATGCAACAATGTGATTGAAAGCTTTATTGTGGCTATGTACAAATGACAGATGTAATGAAGGTTTACAAATGGGATGTTGGAAATGCATTATGTACACATGTGACTAGGAAAGACAAACTTAAGGGAACAAAAGGTGCTTGTTTACCAAGTTTTCACCCTTTGGATAGATCAAGCTCTTTTTTCTATTTTTAAAGCTTTTTTCTTTTTTTGCTACCAAGGTGCCTATTTGATAGGTTTTCACCAAGGTACTTTTTTCTTTTTCAATTTTTTTTGTATTTTTCTTAATTTTTATTGTCAAGGCGCCTATTTGCTAGTTTTTCACCAAGACAACATATTTTTGAATGTTTTTTCTTTTCTTCATGCTCAATTTTCTGTTGTTTTTCATTTTTTGTGCTTTTCAAATATTTTTGGTATTTTTCATAATCTTTTTTGAACTATGTACAATAAATATGATGCTCTCTCATCTGATACTCTTTATACTCTTTCATCTAACTCATGTGTAGAACCTTTCGAGATGGATACTATTGATGGGTTCTTGAAGTTCCTCTCCTTCACAATTTGATAACTTATAGGTTTCTGTGCCAAATGAAGATACTATGATGAATGGGCCAAGCTAATTAGCCTCCCATTTGCCTTTCTTCTCTCTCTCAACCTAATTTTTTGGGTTCTCCCTCAACACTAAGTCTCCTACCTGAAAGACTCTCGGTTTGATATGTTTATTATAGTTCCTCAAGATTCTATTTTGATACACTTTTAGGTGCTCATAAGCTTGTGTTTGATGTTCTTCAAGTAACTATGATTGTTGAAGTCTAGCGACTCTATAGTCTTCATCTATGATCAATCCTTGTAATGATACTCATAGAGATGGGATTTCAACCTCTAATGGTAGAACTGCTTCAGCCCCATAGACTAGTGAGAATGGAGTGGCTCCCGTAGGTGTCTTTATACTAGTTCTATAAGCCCATAATGCTAGATTAATTTGAACATGCCAATCCCTTCCTAATTTATTGACCGACCTCTTAAGGATTTTCAAGATATTCTTATTTGTGGCTTCAGCTTGCCCATTTCCCTGAGGATAATAAATTGATGAGGAGTAATGAGTGATATGAAATGTAGCACAAAGTTCATCGACATCCTTATTCTTGAATTGTTTTCCATTATCTGTTATGATGGCATGAGGAATATCATATCGGCAAATTATATGATTCAAGATAAACATGGAAATTTGTTTACCCATTTCCATTATCAAAGGAACTGCTTCAACCCACTTAGTGAAATATTCCATTGCGGTTATGATATATTTATGGTCATTTGAAGAGGGTGGATATATGATGCCAATTAGATCAAAACCCCATTGATAAAAAGGCCATGGTGTAAAAAATGGGTGTAATTCTTGTGCTAGTGCATGTATCATGTTGCCATGATATTGACATTTGCTACATATCTTGACAAACTGGCAAGCATCTTTTTCTAATGTCTTCCAGAAATACCCTAAGCGAAGGATTTTCTTAGCTAGATTTAAACCACTTGAGTGTGACCTGCAAATGCCTTTGTGGACCTCTCGTAAAGCTAACTTAGACTCTTCTTCCTCTAGACATCTAAGTAACATCCCATCAAGACCCTTATGATACAATGTTTCTAATAGGATTATGTAACGGGCTGATTGGCGTATGAAATTGCATTTTTGGGTGTGGGATTGGTCTAAAGGTAGCACTTGGTCTTTGAGATATGTGTATATAGATCCACACCAAGGGGAGTCATGTCCATGTAATAGGGCTAAAATTTGGGTTTTGGGAAGGTCAAATGTTGGTTTCACCAACTCTTCCACCAAGAACTCATACTTCTCATTTTGATCTAGTTTTTGTAACAAGGAAGCCAAGGTGGCCATGGCATCAGCTGCTCTATTTTTCTCTCTAGGAATCTGCTCAAAAGTGATCAAGGAAAAGTATTTCTTCCATCCATCAATCATAGTCTTATATGGCATCAAATTTTCATCTTTGGTGTTATATTCATTGTTGACTTGATTGATGATAAGTTGGGAATCTCCATAAATTTGTAGCTCCATGATGTTCCACTCTAAGGCCATTTTGATGCCTATGACTAGTGCCTCATATTCTACTATGTTATTTGTGCATGGAAACATAAGCTTGTAGGACTTGGGAATGGTGTAACCTTGAGGAGTTACCAATAGTATGCTGGCCCCGGAACCTCCTTGAGTATAGGATCCATCAAAGTATAACTTCCATATTTTTGCTTCTATGTTTATAATGGCAAAATCTAGAAATTCCACTTGAATAGTTTGTGTAGAAGTCATGGGGTTTTTAGCTAAATGATCTACTATCACTTGTCCTTTTATTGCCTTTCTATCAGTGTATTCAATGTCAAATTCACTCAATATCATAACCCACTTGGCTATCCTACCCATTAAGGTAGTTTTTCTTAACAAATACTTGAGAGGGTCAATCTTGGAAATCAACTTGACCTTATGCATCAACATATAATGTCTCAACTTTTGAGATGCAAACACCACTGCTAGGCAAGATCTTTCCATAAATGTGTAATTAAGTTCATATTTGATCAATGTCCTACTCAAATAGTAGATAGCTCTTTCCTTTTTTTGTTCATCTTCTTGTGCCAAAAGCACTCCTAGGGATCTTTCGATAGCAGATATGTAGAGAAGCAATGCTTTTCCCTTGATTGATGGCATGAGAATAGGCAGGTTTATCAAATAGGTCTTCAATAATGTAAAATCTTGATCAGATTCCTCATCCCACATGAATATAGTATCCTTGTCTAACAATCTGGTAAAGGAATGATATTTTTCAGCCAATTGAGAAATAAACCTTCTTATGGATTGTATTTTGCCTTGTAAGGATCTCACTTGGCTGATGTTCCTAGGTATCTCCATGTCCATTATAACTTGTACTTTCTCTAGGTCCACTTCAATTCCTTTAGCAGAAACTATATAGCCTAATAACTTGTCAGATTAGATACCAAAGGCACATTTCTTTGGGTTTAATCTAACTTTGAATTGCTCCAACCGAATGAATATCTTTCTCAAAATTTGGAGGTGTTCTTCTCTTTTGTGGGACTTTTCTAGTATGTCATCCACATAATCCTCTAAAAAGGTGTGCATCATGTCATGGAAGATAGTTTTCAAGGCCCTTTGATATGTGGCTCCAGCATTTTTAAGGCCAAAGGGCATGACATTTCAACAAAAGGTGCCCCAAGGGCAAGTAAATGCTATCTTTTCTTGGTCTTTGGATGCAATTTTTATCTATTTGTAGCCGCTAAAACTATCCATTAATGATTACATGGAGTGACCTACTATCAAATCCACTATGGCATCTATGCTCAGAAGTGGGAAATCATCTTTAGGGCATGTAAGATTCAAGTCTCTAAAATCTGTACACACACGAATGGATTTATCATGTTTTGTGACTAGTACAATGTTAGAGATCCATTCAGCATATGCTATTGCTCTTATAAATCCAACCTTTCACAATTTTTCCAATTCTACCTTCACTAGTAGAGCCACATGTGGGTGTATTTTTCATAACTTTTGCTTCACAGGTTTAACCTCAGGTCTAACATTGAAATGATGCATTATGAAATCAAGATCCAATCTGGGCATGTCTGCATATGACCATGCAAAGTTCACTTGTTGTTCTTGGAAAAACTTGATGAAATCCTCTCTTTCTAGAGGTGTAAGTGATGCTACCAAGTGTATAAATTTTGGATCCAATTCTGTCCCAATGCTGACCATTTCTGTTGGTTCAATAAGAATAGGTGACCTTTCCTCTTCATGTTTGGGAAAGGTATCCAATCTCTCTTCCTTTGGTGCCACAGTTGGGTTTTCACCATAGGAAACATCTTTTATCTTTATTTTTTTTTGGTTCTAGTGCTACCACATAATGGTTTTCACCACTAGAACTTTTCATTTTTTTATTATTTTTTATTTTTTTCTTTTGACTGAGAGATTGGATCCCCACTGTTCTCATCATGTTCATATTGAATTCATTGGTGAAAGAGGGTTCAACCACATTAAGGTATTGGTTGATTGCTTGGTCATTGGGAAAATAATTTAAGTCATTTGGCTCAGTTTGGTCCCTATCAATGAGATGAGGATTTATTAAGGATAAGGTTTCATTGGGAAAGTTTTCATCAATTTGATTTATGGACATGACTTCATTTGAGGGTTCATACATTGTATCATTTAGATCTATGATGTGCACTTCCTCAAGATGGTCCATGGAAGAAGGGTCAAAATCCCTTTCACTTGAGTCCTCATTGTCTTCTACAAGAAATAGCGTGGGAAAAGCTACAAGTGGATTAAACCTAAAATTTGAATCTCCCTCCTCTGAAGGCATCCAAAATGTCTCTATCTATGCTTGATTGGTAGGTGTGTGCTCTATGTTAAGATCTTGGATATTAGGTGCTTCATTGATTTGAGTTTCTTGCCTTGGGATCTTTGCATAAGTATGTATTGCAATCACCTCCTTATCATGACATGATTCCTTAGATAAAGTATCCCACTCATAATCCTAGGAGTCATCACTATCTCCATCAGATTCTAAGGCATTTACTTGAGGATAGAACTCTTGCATAGGGCTGGAGCTTTCGAATTTGTATTGATAGCCTACTCCAGATCTTTCTTGTTTTTCCCTCCAAGTAGGTTCAATGGGTTCTAGTAAACCTCTATTCCTTTGGCCTAAGGTTCCTCTTCCCTTGTATCCCATCTTCTACATTATCTCAAATCCTTTCCCATATTTCTTAGTTTGTATATTAACATGCTGGATTCTTTCCATGGGAGTGTTTGAGGTATCCTCTTCATCATGATAAAGCCATTGAAGGACTTCATCCTCCTCCTTGTCAAATGCTACTTTGTCACTTTCTCTTACAAAGTAAGAGTTGTACTTATGAGGCAAGTGTTCTTTTGATGGTTTACCATGTTTTCTTGGAGATGTGCGCATGTTGAACAGAGAAACGGAGCATTCCCCTACTCCTTTGGAACTAATTTTGCATTGTTTATCAAATGCATCCATCATCTTCTCCATTTTCTTGTAGTTTTTCTTTTTAACTTCATCTTTTTCTTCTCTAGTGGGTTTGTAGGGTACAATCTCTAATTTAAGCTCTTGATTTGAACTCTCATTTGTAATTGGACCCTCATAGCTCATCTTTTCCTTTCTCTTAGTTGATGTCATTGAGTTAGCTTGAGGAGGGTTTTGAATAGCATTTAATATTATGACCGGATCATCCATTTTGGTATCTTCAATGGTAGATCTTTGAATGATTCCTTTCTAGTTATGTGGAATGTATAACTCATGAGGGGGTTTGAGTGCATTGCAATATTGGAATGGGTTTGAGTCCTCTCCAACCATTATTTCTTCACCCAGGTATGAAAACTTTATGCATTGGTGGTACGTGGATGGGACTACTTGCATCTTGTGGATCCATGGTCTCCCCAACAAAATGTTATATGTAAACTTCATATCCAATACTTGGCAATTGGTGTCCTTCTTGACTGGTCCCACTTGAATGGGAAATACAATCATGCCTTTAGAGGCCCTTTCAACTTCATCATAAGCCTTAATAGTGATCTTTTTCATAGGGTCAATACAAGACTTGGACAACCCTAAGGATTTGACAAGACTTAATGTACAAATGTTAAGGCCAGCTCCTCCATCAATGAGAGCTCTTTTGACTCTATGGTGTTCAATCAAAACCTCTATATGCAATGGTAGATTTTGGGGATGTGTGATTGACATATCATCTTGGTTGGAGAATGACAAGCAATGAGGTGCAATGAGATGACCTACCATGTTTTGGAACTTTCCCTCTTCTAAGTTAGTAGGAACATTCATCTCTATTAAAGCTTTTTCCAAAATGTCTTTATGATTAGGGGATAGCTTTAATAACTCCAAGATAGATATTTGTGCTAGAGTTGTTTGCAACTAATCTACCAAGATATAAGGTTTTACTACTATAGAAGATTGTTTGATCACAATGTTGGACTGTGGAGTGCTGATAACTTTGGGAGCAACTCCTTGTAAGGTAATCTTTGAATTATTCCCTCTTGTAATAACATTTGATGTTTCTTTTTGGGGCTGTTCATTGATTATTATAGCATTCACAATGTTGTCATAAGGTGGTGCAAAGTTAATGTTATTGCTGCTTTTATTTTGATTATTAGATGACTCCCCTTTGTCATGCTTGTAGAAGAGTTTCTTGAATGTTGTATGGTCTTCATTTCTTTGGTGTCCCTTGATGATGATCATGTCATTATCAATTAATTCTTGCACTATATTCTTTATCTGTGCATTCATTCATTGTGTGCCCTTGAATCCTATGGTACTCACAATGGCTATTTGCACTCCACCAACTAGGCTTGTTGTGTGGCTCATAAGGATGAATGCTGGGTAAAGTAATGACATTATTAGCCATGATGGTCTTTAGTTCCTTTTCGAGGGGTTCACCCAAGGGTGTGAATTTCCTTTGAGGAGTTAGCATAAAAAATTTATCAAACTTATTACTCCTTGAGTTGTTTCCTTTGTTTCCATTATTAGCATTATTGTTGTTGGAAGGTGCATTGGAGGTTTGATTGGCATTATTCATGTGATTTGGTGTTCTTGTAAGTACAAAGCAAGTGATCTTCAAGTTGCTAGAGTCAAAAACCCCATCATTAACTATGCCCTTGTTGTTCTTATACCGACTATTGTTATTGTACCAATTCTTATTTTGATTGGTGCCATTGTTGGAGTTATTGTTGTTAGAGTTGCTCTTGTTTTCTTTATATAATTTCAATTATCCACTCTTAACCAATGCTTCTTTGGTTGTTACTCCATTCTCTATGAGATCTTGAAATGTCTTGGGAAATTGTATTCTCAGCTGGTAACTCATTTCGGTACTCAAACTATTAATAAATATATCCATTTTTTCTTTCTCGGGCACACTCCTAGGATATCTTGCAAATATGGTCCTCCACCTTTGTAGAAAAGTGAGGAATGCCTCTCCATATTTTCATTTAGTGTTACATAATGTTATCATCATGACCTCATGCTTGATGTTATATGAGTAGTGGGCCATGAATTTTGAAGCTAGCTCTTCAAAGGTCTTAATACCAGAGGGTAGTTTCGAAAACCACTCCATAGCCATGCCTCCTAGGGTTTGTGGGAATAGTCTCATTAAATAGGTTGTATCATGCATGAACTCTAAGCTCAATGCACAAAACTCATGTAAGTTATCTTGTGGATTTGATGATCCTTCGTACTTGTCATATTTGGGGAACACTACATTGATTGGGAAAGGTGCCATGACCAAGCTTTTATCAAATGGGAATGGACACAATGCTTCTATAGAAAAAGGCTTGGGAGCCCCACTTTGTTTCATGGTGTCTAATTGCATTTGAAAAATCTTAAACTATTTATTCATAATGTCTATGGAAATTTCTTCAACTTCGAGTGGCTTTAGTTGATTTACATCATAATCTTTTGGAAGTTTTAGACTTTCTCAGGCTAGGTCCATGAAATAATTCTCTTTATCTCTTGCCATTTCCTTTTCCATGAGTTTTAAGAAATAGGGGGATTGAACAGCCTCATCAACTTTATCATCAGTGGCATCATCCACCGTTGGTTTGGTGTTAGTTCTTTGATGAGTGGTATCAGTTCCTTGGGTATTTGTGTTAATGCCCCCATTATTGGTATTACTCTGGTTATTTGGGTGAATGCCTCTATTATTGGTACTGCTTTGGTTAGTGGGATTGATGCCACTATTGTCTTTACCACCGAAACTACCATAGTACATCATGTTGTCCTTTTCTTGTTTAGGTGATTTTTCAGGTATTCTAGGAGTGGTAGACTCTTCTCCTAGGTAAGGGAGTTCTTGTCTCAAGTAAGTTCTATCAGCTTGCAAGGTTTTCTTGATGTAGTAGGATCTAGTAAAATATGACATGAACCTTGTTAGAGTAGTCATATTATAGCTAATAATTAATTTATTTAATTATTAGTCTATTATTCTCTACACTTAAGTTAGACTTAGGCATCTCATTATTCTTTAGGGTTTTCACCTTTAGGGTTTTGGTATCCTTTTATAAGGATTCCCTCTTTGTATTTAGATAATTGACTTATTGGATCATAATAGAGATTGCTCTTTGCATGTCCATAAGATGTCTCTGGCTTTTTGGCCTCCATGATTTTTCTTGCTTCTGTGCTTTGCTTCTTCCATGTGACAGGTTTATGCATGCAGGTGTTCTTGGGAGATTAGTATTTCACCTAATCTAACATGGTATCAGAGAAATTGGGCTTTTTTTGCCATATCTTCTTCATCTGGAGGCGTATTTGGGAGTTTTTTATATCATCGGAAAGCTCTTTCCGAGATGAACGCAATTATGGAGGTTTCTTTTCGAGTTTTTTGCCTCATTTTTCGTACCATGCCTTCGAAGGCAGGACTACTTTTTTGCCTTCCTGGAGCACCTGATGCTTTTTTTGGCATAACTTGCTCATACGGAGGAGTTAGTGGGCGAACGAGATATCATCGGAAAGCTGATTCTAGATTCTTCTTCCATTTTTCGCACCAGGCTGTTGAATTCAGAGGTTTTCTTTTTCAGGTGCCTGCCAGAGCACCTGTCACTGTTTTTGCCGTAACTTGAGCATACGATGGCATTTTTTGCCAAACGAGATATCGACGGAAAGCTGGTTCCGAGACCTTTCTGTTTTTTTCAGTTTGGTTGTTTGATTTTTCCATTTGCAGGGGTTTTCTGCCAGTCAAAGTCACGGGTACTTTTTGCATTCCGGACACTATATCTCTCACATCCGGGCTCAGTTTTCAGCAAACTTGGTATTTTCGGAAAGCTGGTTCAGTGTGCTATTCAGTGGCAGAGGTTATTTTTCCAGATTCTACTCCAGGTTTTCACTCCTCTGAGTTATGCAGTTTATGCCCTCTGGTGGAGTGCTTGGTTCTACAGGTCCGGGGATCTCTTCTTCTGAGTTCATAGCTCACTCTTCTTTCTGTCTTTTGAGCATTGTATGCTTCTCTTCTATTGCATTCTTTTTTCTGTAAACGCACTGAGATAAAGTGCCTACTTTTGCATATCTGGGATCTTGTACTCCTTGTGTTTGTTTGTACTCTCACTCAGTTATAAAGTGCCATGGGGGGATTCTGATGCATTTGCCACTATAGGCGCATCCCCTCTTGTCAAGTGAGCGTACCTTCCATGACATTAGCCCATGTAGACTGTGTCTATGACACCGCCCTTTATCCTGTGCTTGTACCTTCTTTTGCACATAGGTGTTCCTATTTCTTCTTCTTGCAGATGTTTCTGGCATTGCATTTCAGTGTTCCTGTCACCCCGTTCAGCATTATGGGGGGGTTCACCTGTTGGCTCTATTGCTTCCTTGGTTCGGTTGAGTGATCTACGTATTCAGTTTTTGTTCCTATGTACTAGGCGGATGCAGTGGCTAGGCACCTATGCATTTCGGTGAGATGGTTCATCTACTATATAGACACTCATTCATTCCTATTTTGGAGGTCACCTCTTTGATTGATCAGCTCTTTAGACTTTGTCTTCTCTACCTGGTCATGCACTATTTTAGTGGGGGTTCCAGCAGTATTCTTCTGACAGTGTTTGCAACTTCATGCTTCGGAGATGCTTCATGCTCTTTCTTGTTCCTTTCTTTGGGACATTCCCTAGATTGGAGGCTTTGTTTCCTTCATCTAGTTTATTGTATTGTACTTGGGTACCTGATCAGGCCTTGTTGCCGGGACCCATTGCTCTTTCATGCATTTTTGTTTTCATGCATCTTTTAGTCCTTAGTTGTTTAGCTTCTCCCTAAGTTACACTTAAGGGGGGGTGTTAGAGTAGTCATATTATAGCTAATAATTAATTTATTTAATTATTAGTCTATTATTCTCTACACTTAAGTTAGACTTAGGCATCTCATTATTCTTTAGGGTTTTCACCTTTAGGGTTTTGGTATCCTTTTATAAGGATTCCCTCTTTGTATTTAGATAATTGACTTATTGGATCATAATAGAGATTGCTCTTTGCATGTCCATAAGATGTCTCTGGCTTTTTGGCCTCCATGATTTTTCTTGCTTCTGTGCTTTGCTTCTTCCATGTGACAGGTTTATGCATGCAGGTGTTCTTGGGAGATTAGTATTTCACCTAATCTAACAAACCTTGGAGAGTAAAATTCAATAATACCCAGGGTTTAATCCTTTGTGAAATTTTGAAAAATGTGTAGAACAGGATTTTTGACCAAATTGAAAGCCTAAGTAGTAAGAACATGGAAATGAGTACTTGAATATGTTCTTAAATTTTTTTGACCCCCTTGCAAGTACTCTCTATTTTTGCTTTTTTATTTTTGGGCGTCACTAAACCAAGTGTAGGTGTGACTGAAATTTTTATACACTTGTACTGGTTTGTTGTAAGGTAGCACTCTGTAGGATACAGGTGGCACTTTTCCTTTGATAGGCGAGTTTCCAATTTTTACAGGCAGATTTAAAATTTTTATAGGTGTGACTTTACTATGTCTACACATGTTTATAAAAGTCATAGGCTTGACTAAACCTCTAATAGGTGAGTTTTTTTTGTGCCCAAGCGACACTTCTCTGACCAGGGTGTAAGATTTTGGATTTTTTTTTAAAAAAAAACTTTTAAGATCATATTTGTCAAAATTTTCTTGTTTGAAAATAAAAAACAAATGTAGCACACACGTCAATGTCTCTAAAAATAATCTAATGTGTATATTCTTGAATGTTTTCACAATTATAGCACAAGAATAGATTCCAAACAACCTACCTAAAGTCAAATTGGCTTGTAAACATGGCTCTAAAAAGGTGGCTTTTTTATTTTTAACTAGGATTTAGTAAGTATTCCATTCAAAATGGATTAAAATCTCTCATCCCCCAAGTATGTTAAGGGGCTTCCCACACACACTGAGGTACGATTTTGTGCAATCCATAAGGACTACTAGAGGAAGTTTGAGAAATTAAAACCCTTTTGTCATGCACCCCATTAAGGATACATGCATTTTATTTTAGAGTGGGTTGGATCCCTGCAGCAAAAAGAAAGTGTGTCCCACTTTGGGTTGTCCCTCTCACTGGCCTTATTAAGGAAAACTCAGGAGGCAAGCCCACTAAGTCTCTATTTTATCTAAAAGGTGAAGAGCATATCCCTAACTTTCCCTTTAGTTCCTCAAACACTTCAAGTAATAAGGTTCTTTTTCAATCTCATTACATAGAGATTCTTAGAAATAGAAGTGTTTGGTTCATTTCCTATTTTTAATTAAGCTATGTTTAAAAGGAATGCCACAATCTAATCAAGTGCAAGCTTGAATAGAGAAATACCTCTCCTTGTAGCTAGCATAAAGCTAGGGGCATTTTGAGAGTATTTTGTCATTTTTTTACTCACCTTGGCAATAGCTCCTCTCCATGTGCTTATATTCCAGCAAGTTAGTCAACACTAACAATCAAAGTGAGGGGAAACCAAAATCATATTGACAAAGCCAAGCTTTATGTAATGAATTTGAGCACTCTAATTGCAAATTTCCATCAAAAACTTGAAATTAAGGACTGAAAATCCAATTTAAAGAGACATATTTCTATTTATAAGCTTCAATCACAACAAGGTATTTTTGTTATACTTGATTGTCTTTGTCTTGTGTTGATTCAAGGATAGCTTTGATATGTGCTTGTTTCTCCCTTTTGTTCCTTTTAGCAAGTATCTTCTCCTCTTGATTAAATTGAATTTCTAGCTTCTGGACTTTCAGATGCCTATTCATTTACTGTCAAAACACCAAAAATAGAGAGTTAAATTATGAATGTTATCAGTCTGCAAGAAAATTATGATAGAAAGTTTTAAGTGACATTATCTAGCTAATAGGCATGAACAAACTGTTGACAAGCGTAACTTTGAGAATAGCGAGCATCACTTTGCAGCGGCTCAAGCATTATTCAAAGTTACTCATGCGTGAACAGTTTATTTAGAGGTGTAAACATAACTTAAATTTGCAAAAAATTATTTATTCTAAGTGACACTTTTATAACAGAAAGCAATAATTGAAGTAATCAAAGCATAACTGTAATTATAAAGTGCGAAGCAAAGAGTACACTAAAGCGACAACAAATTCAAGTCAGGTGATACTCCCTAAGTCACAGGCATGACTTTAAGTAGCAAAGGTTGATTGCTTTATGATCTCAGACATGAGTCTCTAGATAATCTACGTGAATACAAAGATTGTAGGTGGCAGTAAAATGACTGCAGGCATGCATAGATCTCCCGTAAGTGTGACTTCACCAGTTTCCAGCAAGATATTCATGGAAAATAGAAGAAACAAGCATGAAAATTATGATAAAAATGATGAGATGAGACCTACAGCCCCATGGTGTGTGCCATTTGTGTGATGATGATTATCACCTTCATGAAATTAAGATCTAATAGCATCAATTTAAATGAAATACAATGCAAATCTACTTTAAAATGAAACTATAATCTATATTATCCCATGGTTCTCTAGAAAGAAGTGGTAAATGAAGCTCTCAGCTTAAATCCTCACTAGTGACACTTCTAAAATGAGAAATTATGCTGCTATTATGCTTATACAATGCTTCTATGATGATTCAATGCTTAATCTAGCTCAAATTGACAAAGTACAATGATAATTTCTCTAAATGTTCAAATTGCTCTTTGAATACTATTCAATTGCCTATAGTAACAATGCTTTGCAAATGAAATTCTAAGATGAAAATGCTCTTGAAAATGCTCCATATTTATAGTAAATGTCCAAGGGTAGGGGGTAGAGTGAAGTAATCATACTTAACCTATGGTTGAGTCAAAAACTTTTCATTGTTCATGTTATACACTAAGTTTGCACCTCTATCTCAAGCTCTCTTAGTCTTAATAACCTAGTATAACTTTGGAATTATCTCTAGGTTGTGGGACCTATGCTAACTAAGATGAGACTTCTAGGTTCTAGGCTGGTTCCTCTTGGATAATCACCTTAATTTTCTTCTTGATAGGAAAGTAAACTTTGAAGGGAAAGAGTTAGAAGGGATGCTTGAAAGGGAAATGACTAAAAGAAAACTACCTACTAGGTGATACACCGAAACTAAGGTTTGGATCTCAGTATAGGAGAATGAGACTAGTGGAAGAGTTAGGTCTAGTAAGTCACAACTCACTAGATAGGCTTGCATAAGTATTTCATAGGAGGGTATGAGCAAAAGACTCAATCTATGACCTGCAAACAAACATCCTTTTCTGCAACTGGGTGTAGGAATGAGACAAGACTGCTAGGGGTTGTAGTATACCCAAAAAACATCTCAATTAGATCAAACACAACAACATAGAAAATCAAAGAAAATGAGAGGGACAAGGAACCCCAATTTACATTAACAACATTCATATACTTTAATCTAATAAGAGATAAAGAAAATAGGGAAGCACAGGGACATGAAGGATTGTCACAAACTACCTCTACAATATTTGTATTATCAATGGGAGAAATACAACTGTAGAAGTTAGAGGGTAGAGAAAATTCCATAGATAACTCTTTAGAAAGGTAAATTTCTATTACAATTGTCCAACTCTTTCCACAAAAGACTCAAAAAAAACTATATATATCACTGCTCGCAAGCAGGAACAAAATATCTAATTAAGGTTATAGATTTTGCATAAGTGTAATAAACCCTAATTCTGCCAAAATCAGTCATAAATGGACATGAAAATATCCTAGCTAATCATATTTATGTATCTGCGTGTCCATTTCATGTTTATTCCTACAAAAAATCTAGTCGCCATGATCCATCTACTTCCCTGCAACTCGGTCTTCACCATAACTGTGAAAATCTAATATTTCAAGATATTTGAATTTAAATATAATAATGGCTACTAGGTGGTGCCAAAATTTTATCTATCGATGGAAAGTATTTAAAATTCAATCTCAGTTTAAAATGTGACCGTAGATATTTCCTTTTTTACTCAAGTTCGACACTTGACTGCAAAACTAACTCGGTATTTACCTCGGGTTTCCATTTCCTTTGGTCGCAGAAACACTTAACTTTCTAACTAACCCCAGTTAAGTCTGGTGAATGTGACTGAAGCTACAAAATTTGGGTCCACCTTGCCCCCTATCATTTTTCCATTCACTCTGACTACATCATCAGCAAACACCTTGATATCTCTCTAAGAACAGACCCACTGACCCGAGATTCTGATCCAATGGTGGGTGTAAGATCTGATGGCCAAGGAATATTCCTTCAGATCATACACCAGTCGTTGATCTTTACTAGACTAAGACCCTCTAACAAATAGGCCCACTGGAAACCTAGTCACCACCACACGGACCGAACACATCATCAACTGAGATACATGTAACATTCTGACATCGGACCCACTGAAAAGTAAGATTCTAATCTGACGGCAGGCGTAAGATCTGATGGCCAAGGAATATTCCTTCAGATCATATGCCCATCATTGATCTTTATGAAGCAGGGACCCCACTGACACACGATCCACCTATAAGTCCACATCCTTCCTTTAAGCCATGAAAGACTCTTCAAACCCTGGGCCTAGACTTGCCACCTGTCGATCTTCCATTTGCTCTAGTTTCTCTGTCAGCAACACCTCAGCAAGCCACCCGAGAATGGACCCACTCAAATAAGATTCTGATCTAATGGTGGGTGTAAGATCTCATAGCCAAGGAATATTCCTTCAGATCATATGCCAGTCATTGATCTTTAAGCCAAGACCCCCTTCTGACACACAATCCACTGGAAACCTAGTCACCACCACGCGGACCAATCGCATCTGAGCACATTAGCATTTTGAGGACCCACCATTAGAAAACTGTCTCATCACATGTGGACCAATCGAATAGCGGCATGTCATCCTAACCTGGCATGGACCCACCTCACAAAGCCTCAGCAATAAAGTATAATTGACAGTCGGCGTATGATCTTATGTGTCAGAAAGATTCCTTCAGATCATAAGACAACCGTCGATGCAAAAAACTAACAAAATATTGAAATGTGCCGAGACTTAGGGAAATATTAAACCAGAGACTTAGGGATTATTTAGCACATGGGTGATATTGAAATCACTTAAGTGGCCACCAATAAAGTAACATAAAATTATATCAGGCTTGGAGGGCTTTTTACTTAACAACTACTTTTTGAATCTTTTGAAGGGCTTCTTTGCATAATCAGGGGACTTTAATAAATCTGCAGAGACCAGGGAAAGGCTGATGGAGCCGTGAAATTTTTTGGAGGTGTCTCTGGGACATGAAAGGTGAAAACTAGACCATAAATGGGGGGACAAATGAGGGGACAAGCTTTTAAATGGTTTCAAAGCTTTGGACAATTTAAATGTTTGAGTGATTTATATCTTTTTGTCCTCACTTATTATTGGTTGATCACTTTGTTGAAAGAAAATAGGTTTTATCAATTCAATTAATTAATTAAATTTAGCCATGCATGGGTAATGGGTTCATTTTGATTTTTAATTAAAACAACTATACAACTAATTGATTAAAATCAATTATATAGTGCTTTTGGCCACTTTATGCTTTCATTTAATTATTTAACATCATTATTTAATTTCTCCTTTATTTTAATTGATTTGATCCAACTTTATTTAATTATGTCCATTTTTAATTGATTTAATCCCTTTTTAATTGATTTAAGGGTAAAAGCATAATCAGGTGTCACCTTTTTGGCTAACTTATCAGCATAGCTAAATTTTAGTATTTCTAACTAAAAATTAATTTTGGTCAAACATATGGTCTAGCTAGATTCATTATAGCTAAGTTAGATAAGTTCTTTAACTTTTCCAATTGAAAATATCTATTAAATGCATGTTTTATACCATTTTGGGTCCAATTACCATAAAAATAAAATTATTTCAGAAAACTGGCATTTCAATAACTCCTAATAATTTTAATGATTTTTTTTTTAAAATTAAAAAATACCCTTTTGTAGAGATAAGAGTCAAGAATATCCTCATATAGATTTTATAGTGTTTTAATTAGACATAGTTTATTGTAACTAAAAAATATTACAAGTAGGTATTTTAACAGTTAAGGAGATGTTGATTCGGAGAAAGAAAAAAATAGTAAATCATATTATTTCAAAAACACATGGTGCACTAGAGGAGAGAGTCCTCTTCAAGAATATGTATTTCTTTTTTTATTGGGATAGATTTGCTATGAAAAATATGTTGCGAGATGAAAACTATCAATTTCAGTGATTTGGAATTTGAATTGTTATAAAAGATAAAATATAGGTCACAAACCAATTTTTATTTCTTTATGCACTAGATATATATGTCAACTATGACATATTTTGAAATTAGGGGAAAACATGTTTATTTACATATGATTTTTTGGTGGGAACTAGACCCCTAATTTTCAGCATTTTTCAACAGCTAAAAAATCATCTTTAAAAATTAAAAAAACATATAAATTCTTATTCAAAAAAAATATTAAACATATTAATCATAAACTTCATCCATTTTATCATATTTAATTAGTTTATATCATCTTCAAATTCTAAACATAAATGTCATTTTTATACTATTGAAGTTGAGCAGCTTTGATTTTGTTAGCCTCTTCCTTTGTAAAAGGGTGATAGCTTATTGTGCTTTTACCCTTAAGCAATTTATTGATTTTTGAGCCATTTATTGATTTAAAAAGAACTTGTCCAATTTTACATGTCTGCAATGTTACCTCGCACAAGCTCCAAGATATGATCCCATAAATATCATTGATTTAATGCTTAAGTGACCTTAAGGGACACTTCAGCCCAGAGTAGTCAATGGGGATCGAACGACTATGTGTGGCGAACAAGGTTGCCAGTAGCGTTTACCCAGCCATTCAGAGCTATTGGAATAGATGGTTTGATGCTACAAATGATGGTTTAAAAGATACGTAATGTTGGCCATTTGAACTGAGGAACACTGTAAGTTTTGACATCAACCGAGAATGTGTTCCCAATTTTAAACAAATTTGAATCTCTAAAAATTGAGATAGGCTTTTGTAGACCCCGATAACACGGTCCCATAGAAATTGATGGATTGATGCTACCTTGCATGAGCTTCAAGATATGACCCCACAAAGATCATCAATTTCATGCTGAAGGGACCTTGAGGGACACTTTGGCCCGGAGTCATCGACAGGGATCGAACGACTATGCATGGTGAATGAGGTTGCCACTAGCGTTTACCTGGCCATTTGAAGTTATTTACCGATGGTTGGAAAGATACACAATGTTGGTCATTTGAACTGAGGAACACTTTGAGTTCTGTAATCGATTGAGAATGTGTTGCCAAATTTAAACAAAATTGAATCTCTAAAAAATGAGACAGGTTATTATAGGCCCCGATAACATGGTCTCATAGAAAATAAAAGATCAATGTTACCTTGCACAAGCTCTAAGATATGACCCTGCAAAGGTCACTAATTTCATGCTTAAGTGACCTTGAGGGACACTTTGATCTAGAGTCGTTAGTGGGGATCGAATGACTGTGTGTGGTGAACGATGTTACCACTAGCATTTACCCTACCATTCGGAGCTATTGGAATAGATGGTTCAATGCTATGACTAACGGTTTGAAAGATACGCAACATTGGCCATTTGAATTGAGGAACACTATGAGTTCTGACATTGACCAAGAATGTGTTGTCAATTTTAAATGAAGTTGAATCTCTAAAAATTGAGATAGACTTTTGTAGGTTCTGACAACATGGTCCCATAGAAATTGACATATCAATGTTACCTCACATGAGCTCTGAGATATGACCCCACAAAGATCACCAATTTCATGCTGAAGGGACCTTGAGGGACACTTTAGCATAGATTTGTTAGCAGAGATCGAACAATTGTGTGTGGCAAATGAGGTTGCCACTAGCATTTACCCAGCCATTCAGAGCTATTGGAATAGATGGTTCGATGCTATGACCAATGGTTGGAAAGATATGCAATGTTGGCCATTTGAACTGAGAAACACTTTGAGTTCTGACATCGACTGAGAATGTGTTACCAAATTTAAATAAAATTGAATCTCTAAAAATTGGGATAGGTTATTGTAGGCCCTGCTAACACAGTCCCATAGAAACTGATGGATCGATGTTACCTCACATGAGCTCTAAGATATTACCCCGAAAAATCCACTGATTTCATGCTTAAGCAACCTTGAGGGACACTTCAACCCAGAGTCATCGATGGGGATCGAACAACTATGCATGGTGAATGAGGTTTCCACTAGTTTTTACCCGACCATTTGGAGCTTTTGGAATAGAGGGTTTGATGCTATGACTGACAATTAGAAAGATACGCAATGTTGGTTGTTTGAAGTGAGTAACACTTTGAGTTTTGACATCGAAAGAGAATGTGTTACCAAATTTAAATGAAATTTAATCTCTAAAAACTGAGATAGGTTATTGTAGGCCCTGGTAATAGGGTCCTGTAGCAACTAACAGATTGATGTTACCTAGCATGAGCTCTGAGATATGACCCCACAAAAATACTAATTTTATGCTAAAGTGACCTTGAGGGACACTTCGGCCCTGAGTCGTCGGTGTTCGTCGGCGGGGATCGAATGACTATGTGTGGCAAATGAGGTTTCCACTAGCATTTACCCAGTCATTTGAAGTTGTTGGAATAGATGGATTGATGCTATGAATGATGGTTGGAAGGATATGCAATGTTGGCCATTTGAACTAAGGAACATTGTGACTTATGACATCGACTAAGAATGTGTTGCCAAATTTAAACCAAGTTGAATTTCTCAAAATTGAGACAAAATTTTGAAGGCCCAGGCAATATAGTGTTGTAGCAACTAATAGATCGATGCTACCTCACACGAGCTCCAAGATATGACCCCAAAAAGATTGATGGTTTTATACTTAAGCGACCTTGAGGGACACTTCAGCCCAGAGTCATCAGTGGTGATTGAATGACTATGTGTGTTGAATGATGTTGCCACTAGTGTTTACCTTGCCATTTGGAGCTATTGGAATAGATGGTTCATTGCTACAATTGATGGTTGGAAGGATATGTGACATTGGTCATTTGAACTGAGGAACACTATGAGTTCTGACATTAACCGAGAATGTGTTTCCAAATTTAAATGAACTTGAATTTCTGAAAACTGAGACAGACTTTTGTAGGCCTCAACAACATGATCCTATAGAACTTGACATATCGATGCTACCTTGCACGAGCTCTGAGATATAACCCCACAAAGATCATTGACTTCATGCTTAAGGGACCTTAAGGGATACTTTGGCCCAGATTCGTCGGTGGTGATCGAACAGCTATGTGTGGTGAATGAGGTTGCCACTAGCATTTATTCAGCCATTCAAAGTTGTTGGAACAAACAGATCGATGCTACGAATGATGGTTAGAAGGATACACAATGTTGGTCATTTAAACTAAGGAACCCTTTACAATAGAAAATGTTTACAAAAACTGGCATGTACTTGCATGAGGACATTATATATTACAAAAATCCCGCATAGAAGCAGCTGGAAAGCTGCTCAAAAAGTAGTAACTGTAGCAAGTAGGATAATTAAGATGCTTTAATAAACCACTATCTTCTTTACTCAAGCAACATCTGGTTCATCTACTCGACTGGGGCATGTTTGGGAACAAACAGTCTCCATTAAAACTCAAGTCTCTAGAAGCAGTTATATTTTTCAATGGAGGAGATACACCCATTGGATCTACAATAACTTTATTGATGAAGGGTGCAACCCTTAATGCTATGAACACATAACAGAAACAAAGAAACAACAACAATTTGCAAGAATAGAAAATGGGCTTCTTATGATCTCCACAAATGTAAAATTACAAACTTTCAAACTTACAATATGCAAAGCCACATGGGCATTCCCTTACAATATTTTTTAGGACAAAGCCTTGAATTATTACCCAGAACTACATAAGACAATAATACAGCCTTCCTTATATAGGCAATTTTCCACCACTTGGGAAGGCTCAAGAATTTTAGCCAATAAGGCCGACCAAACTTAGAAATATTTTATTTTACATTTTATTACATCATAGTCAGAAAATAACTTTTGAAACCCGAATGGAAATTTAGAAGGAAAATTATTTTTCACCATTTCAGGTGACTAAACTTTCGAAGACCATAAGTCATTGCCAGTTTCTCCAATTGACATTATAACCCCAATTCGGAAAGGCCACGAAGCACTCTACAGGCTTGACTAGTGCAAGCACTTGTCACCCAAATTTTTGACCTCATCTAGGGCCTTTAAAGCCTTCAAAACTAAGTTCAAAGTTTATGTACCCTACTGGCAATACTAAAAATCTTCAATATCTTCCAATCTACACTTGATCTGGCAATGAAACTTTACTGGAAAACTGATATAACCAAAATGAACCTCCAGGGAAGAAATCAGACCATTCTAAGCATGAATGAAAAATTACTAAAAATAGTAGCTTTCTAGAAATTGTAGCTTTGCACGAGATAGCCCTTATTGAAAAGAAAATAGAAATATTTTTGGGTGATGCAAGATTGCTCTTACACCTAGGATGCTCCTGCATCAGACACTCGGGGTAAATTGAGAAGTGACCCTGTCACGATTCAGGTCTGAAGAGGAAAACTGAGATGGCTAACCTCCTCCCTTGAAAACCATGATGAATCCTCAATACGTCATCCTTTCCACTTGACCAAATATTCTTCATATGTTATGTTCCTTGTGCTTCTGCCAACATGACTATCCAGTATGTCCTCAATCTCCTTAGTATCTGAACTAGTTGCTAGAATACTCCAATGTGCTGCTGTGATCTCATCTTCAACACCTCCTTCATGATACTCTATCAAATTTGAAATGTTAAACACTGGTGAAATATTCAGCTCAGTAGGCAATTCTACCTCATATGCATTTCCTGAATCATGCTTCTTCAGTATCTTACATGGTCCAAATTTCTTCATTTTCAACTTGTTATATGTACCAAATGGAAATCTTTCCTTCCACAAATGAACCATGACTTCATCTCCAACCTAAAATTCCTTATATCTCCTTTTCTCATCTTCCTTAGCCTTATACTGCACATTCATCTTGGTAATGTGCTTCCTCACCTCCTCATGGATGTTCTTCAAGTGTTCTACGAAATCCTCAGCTTCAGCACTACTTATCTCTCCCTTTTCTATCTTCCTCAACTCTGATGCATTTCTGGGACTGTTCCCATATACAATCTAGAATGGTGATTTACCAGTGCTCCTGTTGATAGAATTATTGTATGCAAATTTTGCCTATGGTAAAATCATATCCCATCCTATTGGCTTGTCTCCAACCAAAAATCTCAACAAATTTCCCAAACTCCTATTGACCACCTCTGTCTATCCATCAGTTTGTGGATGATGTGATGAACTAAACTTCAGATCTATTTTCAACTTCTTCCATAATGTGCACCAAAAATATCCAACAAACTTAGTGTCGCGATCTGAAACTATGCTCTTTGGTAGACTGTGTAGTCTCACCACCTCTCTGAAAAATAATTCTACTACATGAACAACATCATTAGTCTTCTTACAGGGAATAAAATGTGTCATCTTCAAAAATCTATCAACTACCACAAAAATTGAATCATGTCCACGCTGTGTCCTTGATAAACCAAGAACAAAGTCCATACTGATATCTTCCCATGGCTTCTTTGGTATAGGTAATGGCTAATACAACCCTATATTTTTCTTCACTCCTTTCACCATCTAACATACTCTACAACTCTGTACAAACTTCTTGACATCTTGCTACAACTGTGGCCAATAATAATTCTCACTAACCAAGGCAAGGGTTTTGGCATGACCAAAATGTCCAGCCAATCCTCTGCTATGCTTCTCCTTGATGAGATTCTCCCTCATAGAACTTCATGGAATGCACAAATGACTCCCTCTGAATAGCATATCATCCTGGATGATGAAATCCAACCATTTCATCCTATCTAGAGTAATAGGTTCTATACAAGCTTTCCAAGCTTCACCAAAATCAGGATCCTCTAGATACAAATTTTTGAGTTCCTTGAACCCAACCACTTCAATCTGCATTTCTATCAGCAATAGTTGCCTTCTGCTAAGAGCATTTGCAACCCTGTTAGACTTTCCACTCCTGTTTTCCAAAACAAATGCATAACTCTGCAAAAACTCAACCCATTTCAAATGCCTTTGATTCAGCTTTCCTTGACTATTCAAATATTGCAAAGCTTGATGATCAGTATACAAAACAAACTCCTTAGGAAGTAGATAATGTCTCCACTTCTTTAATGCTTGAACTATAGCATAAAATTCTTGATCATAAACATAATATTTCCTCTTGGCATCATTCAATTTCTCACTGAAATAAGCAACAGGTTTACCTTCTTGGCTCATAACAGCTCCTATTGCAGTACCACTAGCATCATAATCCACTTGAAACACCTTATTAAAATCTGGAAGTGCTAAAATAGGTTGTTCTGTAACTTTCTATTTCAATAGTTTAAAACTCTTATCTACCCCATTAGTCCTTTTGAACTCTATTCTATCCCCTCTCATTGTTTCAGTCAAGGGTGCACAAATACTACTAATTTTTTTGATAAAATTTTTGTAAAAGCTAGCCAAACCATGAAAAGATCTTACATTAATAGCATTCCTTGGGGTAGGCCATTCAAGGATAGCCTGTACCTTCTCTAGGTCCATTTTTAGACCTTCTGCTAAAACTACAAATCCCAAATACACAAACTCCTTCTTCACAAAACTACACTTCTTCAAATTAATCAATAATTTCTCTTCTCTCAACTTCTCAAATACCATATGAATATGCATCATATGATCCTCCAATGTCTTACTAAAGATCAAAATATCATCTAGGTAAACAATGACAAACTTACCCAGAAACTCTTTTAAAACCTCGTTCATGAGCTGCATGAAAGTGCTCGGTGCATTGGTTAGCCCAAAAGCCATGACTAACCATTCATATAGTCCTTATGTTATCTTGAAGGTAGTCTTCCACTCATCTCCTTCTCTAATCTAAATCTAATGATATCCACTCTTCAGATCTATCTTGGAGAAATACACAGCTCCACTCAAACAGTCCATAATATCATCCATCCATGGTAATGGAAACCTATACTTGATTGTGGTCTTGTTTATAGCTCTAGAATCTATACACATCCTCCATTCACTATTTTTCTTTGCTGCTAGTACAACAGGTACAACATAGGGACTCATACTCTCTCAAATCAACCCTTTCTACAATAATTCATTCACTTGCTTATTCAACTCTTCACTTTCTACATGTGTCATTCTATGTGCTACCTTATTAGGCAAACTAGCTCCTAGAATGAAATCCATCTGATGACTGATCTTCCTCACTAGTGGTAATCCATCAGGCACATTATCGGACACAATGTCCTCAAACTCATTCAGCAAAACTACAACTTCTACAAGTACATCTTCTACTTCTTCTTTACCAACTTTTGGAATTAAAGAAAAACATATATGTTCATGCCTCATACCATCTAGGAACTTTCTTCCATCAACAAAAGTTATTCTTGTGTTACCACATACCTTTTCTTCTGTTTCCTTCAATGGCTTTAGCTTATGTCGCACTCCATCTTTTGTTAGGGAATATGTATTCACACGACCATCATGTACAACACATCTGTCAAACTACCAAGGTCTACCCAATAACACATGACATGCATCCATAGGGATGATATCACATAGTACCCCATCTTGGTACCCACCAATCTTCAACTTCACTATACACTGTTCATTGACCATGACCTTGTGGTCATCCTGTACCCAAGCAATCCAATATGGATGTGGGTGTTTTTGCCTCTTGAGCTTCAATTTTGTCACCATCTCTTCTAACACTAGATTATCAATGCTACCACTATCAATAATCACATCACAACACTTACCCTCACACTTGTACCTGGTGCGAAATAGGCTCCTCCTTTATTTAGGTTCATTTTCACTACTCAATAGAACTCTTATGTTAATCAGCGTTTCCCCTTTTTTAGCATCTTCAAAATGTGAGGATCTGACATCTTCATCTACATGTGAAACTCTGGCCTGGCCTTCATTTCTCTTATCTATCCTTCCTTGACGTTGAGGACATTCAAATTTCCTATGACCTTCTTCTCCATAGTGAAAACATGTTCCACAGAAGCCTCCTCTTCTAGATCCTTGTCCTCTTCCTCTTCCTCTCTAATCTCTATTACTTTGATCCTAGAAATGATTGGAATTGTTTCCCTTTTGGTTCTGACTACTACTGGCTTCATCCTTCTTTTTTGGATCTTCATTTCAGCCTCCATATGACCATCCACTAGATCTTCTACCATGACCTCTTCCACTTTGTTTGCTCTCAAATTTCTTGTTAAGCTTTTCTTCTACTTTTAGGGAAAACTGATATGCCTCTTCAATACTGTTCATTCAAATTAGCCTCAATTCTTCCTGAATGCTCAGTCTTAATCCATTAAGGTAACGGGAAACTTTCTCCTTATCAACTTCTACATGGCCTATTCTGATGAGGATTTGATAGAACTTCTCTATATACTCCTGGACAGATCTTCCTGCTTGCTTCAAACTTTGCATTTTCTTCAGTAGATCGACCTCATAATCAATGGGAATGAATTGTCACTTCAATTTTTCCACCATTCAATCCCATCTTGTGATTTTATCTTTCCCTCTTCTATTTCTCTCCAACTGAACCTCTTGCCACCAGATCTTTGTGTGACCTTTCAGTCTTGCCTTCGCAAATTTGACCCTATCAGGATCCTCAACATCCTCATACTCAAAATATTCTTCACATTCATTGCTCTAGTCGATCAATTCTTCTAGGTTAAGATTCCCTAAAAATGTAGGAACCTCGATCTTAGGTCTCTTCCTGATCTTTAAAAGGGCTTGAAAAAGACTTTCTTCTTCTGGGTTCGGAAGTTCGCCTTCTCCTTCCTGATGAAAATTTTCTTCTGCTTCATCATCACTTTCTTCTCTTACATTAGGATTCATTTCTCTATGAATTTTCTCTTGCAATGCTCACATTTTTCTCTGGAGCTCTCTAACCTTAGGTGTCACAACACCAACTATTCCACCTCATTCTCTTCATGGAGGCATTCTCGCGCTACTTGCTAAAACCCTAACCATGGTCCTGGTTCAAACTACCTCACAATCAGTGATTTGTTTACATAGAAACCCTAACCCATAGTCTCGGTGAAAATTTCCTTACAATCGGTGATCTATTTACACCCTCAAGAACTCCTACTCTGATACCACTTAATGAAGGGTGCAACCCTTAATGCCACAAACACATAATAGAAACAAAGAAACAACAACAATTTGCAAGAACAGAAAATGGATTATCTCCACAAATGTGGAATTACAAACTTTCAGACTTACAATATGTAAAGCCACATGGGCATTCCCTTACAATATTTTGTAAGACAAAGCCTCGAATTATTACCCAGATCTACTACCCAGAACTACCTAAGACAATAATACAGCCTTCCTTATATAGGCAATTTTCCACCACCTGGAAAGGCTCTAGAATTTTAGCCAATAAGGCCGACCAAACTTAGAATTATTTTATTTTACATTTTATTACATCATAGTCGGCTCAAAATAACTTTTGAAACACGAACATAAATTTTGAAAGAAAATTATTTTTTACCATTTCAAGTGACTCAACTTTTGAAGACCATAAGTCATCACCAGTTGATCTGATTGACTATTATAACCCCAATTTAGAAAGGCCACGAAGCGCTCTACAGGCTCAAGTAGTGCAAGCACTTGTCACCCAAATTTTCAACCTCATCCGGGGCCTCTAAAGCCTTCAAAACTGAGTTCAAAATTTTTGTACCTTGCTGCCAATACCGAAAATCTTCAATATCTTCCAATCTACACTTGATCTGGCAATGAAACTTCACTGGCAGACTAATATAACCAAAATGAACCTCTAGGGAAGAAATTAGACCATTCTGAGCATGAATGAAAAATTACTAAAAATAGTAACTTTCTAGAAACAGCAGCTCTGCACGAGATAGCCCTTATTGAAAAGAAAATAGAAATATTTTTTGGTGATGCAAGATTTCTCTTACACCCAGGATGCTCTTGCATCATTTATGCTCACTGGAATTTCCATTTCTCTTCAATTGGGATACTCTTTCAAAAATTGCATCTACCCTTTTACCAATTTTAGAAATCAACGGCTCTATTTGTTGACCTCCAAGGAGTTGGTCACCTAAACGAGAACCTTGAGATGAATTAGGAACTTCTCTATGAAAGAGATCATTACCTTGAGAAGATCTCCACTTGTTAGTTGAATTAAAACCTAGGACCATAGATGTCTGCCCTTTGTTGTAAAATAAGGAGTGAGACTACCTTGCCAAAGGTGGCAATGAACTTACATTTGAGGGATAATGCCCAACATGAGTAACCTCGTTTCCCAAGTCCTGTAAATGGAAGGCCATTGATGAATAGGCATTTCTAATAGAAATATTTGTGGTGCTAGAATGAAGTGCATGACCAAATTCTTTGTTTGCTAATGAACCAATTTGAGGCTTCATTTCACATTGCTCTGTAGATAATTCCATAGCACTTGTTACTTCCCTATCTGAATTTTTTGTGTCTGTGTACATGTGCACTGAAGAGCTTCTATCACTACTTGAGCTACTAGCAGATGGTGAGTACTCATCATCATCATCTGGCATAGGCTCACACACATATCTCACTTCTTTCCTTTGCCGCTTTCCCCTTCCTAGCTCTTCCTCCTTAGCTGTAACTTCTATCATGGGTTCAAGAAGCTCTTCCTACTCTTTCCCATTAATTGTGGGCTTTGTCTCTTTGTCCTAAGTAATTGGCATATTGTGGATGGCACCAAGATAACTATTTTCTTCTAAAATGTCCATTTCTCTCACATTAATCTCTCTATTAAGAAGATTTTCTATATCTTCCTCTTTATATTGAATAGATGTAGCTACAATCCCATGTTCATCAAGAATATTCCTTGCATTGTTGAGTACTATATCATGCAATTCCTTAATAGTTTCATTCTTAACAAAATTCATAACTAGATTTTCCATAGCTAATGTTCTTCTTCATCGTTGCAATATTTTCTCCTCAAGTGAACATTTTGTAATTAGTTGATATACAATCACAATTTTCTCTTGGCCAATCCCGTGGGCTTGCGATTGAGCCTGTAGATCCAAAAAAGGGTTGAAATTTGGATCTGGTGGAAGAGTAGTATTAGCAAGAAGTCATTCACTAACATCTCATCTTTATAACAACTAAATTTGGATTCAATAGAAGCATTAGTTCTAAAAAAAAATAGTAAAACATACCATATATAATGACTGTGTCGGCACTTGACTGCATCATATAATAAGTTGAAATTAGATAATCATAAAACACTTTTTAAGGTACATCCTACATATCATATACAACCACATCAAATGAGTTCAAATTAATATTTAGAATCTTGGACTGCATCAAGAAAGAATTTTTTTTTTTCAAAGTCTTTGTAATTTCTCTATGGCTGGTAGCCAATTTCTTAGTCACTTATTTTTTGCTTCCTCAATTGGTCAAAAGCTATATGGATAAATGGCATCACACTATCACTGTCTAATCATAGAAAGGTACAAAAGCTTGGGAAAGGTGTAACAAATTAATATGAAAATATTTTTGTCCATAACAATATTTTCTGCATTTATTATGATATTGATCCAATTCGATGCACCTTCGCTATTTGATCCATACTTCCCTTTCATTTCACTTTCTTTGCTCATTTTTCACATCATAGGCTAGGATTTGATAGCAGGTATGACCTTGGTACTACCGACATTAATGATAAATTTTACCTTTTAGCTATTAATTTTTTTTCATTTTTCCTGTATGATGCTTTTGTATACAAATTATGGATATTCTCTAGGAAACTTTTCATTTTTCCTTGTCAGATGCCTTTGTATAAATTTTTTGGAGAATCTCTATTAAAGAGTAGGTAAGGATGGCTAAGATGAGTGCAGTAGAGAGGGAGAGGACTAAATTGAGAGAGCGGAGGTGGAGAGTGATAATGATGAAAATATTTCAGGGCTTGTGGAAATATGGAAATTATAATCTTCCTCCCAGAGTAGACATTAATGAAGTTCTTCATGCCTTAGCAAAGGAAGTTGGCTAGATTGTTGAAGTTGACAGTACTACATATAGAAATGTGGCACGTATGTCTTGCATTGATTTGAATTAGATTTTAAATCATTGTTTTCAGCACTATCACAATTTGGGGTTCCTAAGTCATTTCTTTGATTGGAATCCAATAAAGATGAGCATCATCCCATGAAAGTAAAGGCCTAACTTTCATGGAATGAGCATATCTAACATGTAGAATACAAATCTAATGATTTGGTGAGCAAACAAGTGAAAGAAGAAGTTATCACAATCAGCAAATGGTGGAAAATACATTGAATTTCATGGCAATGGTAGAACACCAGAAGATTGGTCTTAAGGATAGGGATATTTGATGATTTGGATCATCTTATATTGTTTAATTTAAATTTTAATCAATAACCATTTGAACTTGTAAGTGATTGAAGGGCACCGATTTGAGAAACCCTTGGTTTAAGGGTTTGAAGAGACCAAATTTGGGGTTTTTTGGGGTTATAGGATGTCTGAGTATAATTCCTTTGGTATTTAGAGCTTTTATGACATAATAAGACATTTTATATAGTTTTAAGTCTTGGAGTTAATTATTTCATATAGTTCCTTTGTTAAATCACTCACTTTTCATGCATTTTTGGAGCCATAGGGGTGAGAAAAAGTACACGCTCCAAAAAAACCATATATTTCCTTTGGACATGAAAATTCACTAAGAAAAGGGTACTCCAAAAAGTAATTTTTTTGATTAGTCCTTTGGAAAGTTTCAGAGATAAGTGGCATTTTCCTTCGCTGCAGGGCTACTAAACATGGCAATTCATTGATCCATCCCCTTTATGTATTTGTTGTCACTTTTGGATGGTTCCAAACCTTGTAACTTAGTAGTCTAACATTGGAAATGTAGGAAAGAAGAAGATTTTTCAAGTTGAGAGTGATTGAAGGAGTTTGATGAGTTTGAAGGGTGCATAAGGGTCATGAAATTGGTGCAAGGGTACAACAATAGATGTTCTAGCCTTTGGAGGGGGGTATTTTATGCATGAATCCATCATAGGATGGTCAAATTATGGTGAATCAACTTTGGTTAAATTTCTATGGTGCTGGGAGATGAGACATTGGGCGAGCCCTAGTTTCTAGGGGGTTTTGGGACAAATTTGGGGCTTTTACATCTAGAAGTGTCAAATATTAAAATTGATGGTAGAATCCTCTAATTAGAGTCATTTTAAGACACTGTTGAAAGTGGAAAGGTCTAGGAGTGATTCCTTAATAGGGATACTTTGTTAATTGAGCCTATTAGGCCTAGTTGGGAAACATGAACCAGCAATTTTAAGGTGTGATGTTCCAAAACACATAGTCTTTGTTTTGACATATGTTATGAAACTTGAAAAATGGTATTCAAATAATTTGATCACCATTTGAAGAGGTGATCAAGAATTTGGTTGATGGAACCAATTGATAAGCTTAAACAAGCATGAACCAAGAACTTGTTTGATATGGTGGATATGGAGTTGCTGAATGAAACCTAAGGTGTGGAGTCTTAAAGTAGATGGCATGAAAGGAGAGAATGAAGTAAAGGATTCTCCAAAGTTGAGAAAATCAAAGAAAGTGATGTTCAAGCCCACAAAGGATTCAAGAGTCAAAGTAATGAATTCTGAGAATAAGAAGAAGAAGAGGAAGAGAAGTGTAGGAAGTTACAAAAGGTTTATATACAAGGTGTTGAAACAAGTGCATCCCTCCAAGGTAATATCCAGTGCTACCATGGATATCATGGAGAGCTTCATGATTGACATTTTTGATAAGATTACTCCTAAGGCTACTTCTTTGTTCAAATATGACAAGATCGTGATACTTTCCTCTAGAGAAATTGAGACTATCATTGATGTAAGTACACATCGTGTGACATTACTATCTTTCGTGCATGATGTAGAACCCACACTCTCATATGAAGTCATTAGATTCTTTACAATATCTTTTTTAGTTGACTCATCCATCATTCTTAGCCCAAGAATCTTCATGATGGGCCTAAATTTTAGATTTCTCATCATTTCAACAAATAGTTGATATCTTCTTGTCATGTTTAAATTCTCAAAAAATGATCTCCAAATACGATTAGCATTTCTTTGACGAGTATGCTTGGGGATCTTGTCAGGCATTGCTTGCAAAATTTTAGTATCAATATCAATCAAATATTTTGGCTTTCTATAAATAATTCTAGGAGCATCAAAAACATTATGTGTGAATTGCATACCATCGTGAGTGCCTTCAACATGAGACGATGTTGTGCCTACACCTTGGGATGTAGATAATAGTGTGCCTTCAACATGATACAATTGTGTACCTCCACTTTGGGATGTATAAAATGGTGTGCCTTCAACATGATACAAGGGTGTGCCCACACCTTCGGAAGTAGACAATGGTGTGCCTTCAACATGATACATTAGTGTGCTTCCACCTTCGAAAGTAGACAATGGTGTGCCTTCAATATGATACATTGGGGTGCCTCCACCTTCAAAAGTAGACAATGGTGTGCCTCCAACATGATACATTGGTGTGCCTCCAACATTGGATGATGATGTCTCTTGAACATGGAAACTCATAGATGATGTCCCCGCATCTTCATAATTCAATTGTCTTGTTGCATGCAAGTTTTTCATTCATTGTCTTTTTTGTTTCCAATTCCAATTCTCTCTTACTTTGTATTGATATTTCATGTTCCTCATCCAAAGAAAAATCTTCTTCTATGGTATCTAATTTTTTTTGTTCATGAAGTTGTCTCATTCTTTCCCTTTTCTTCTCTTTTTCTCTTTCATGCTCTTTTGGTGTTAAATTATTTGCTTTTTTCCTTGGCATGATGATGATTTCTACATATGAATTGATTATAATTTTAAAAATATAATATAACTGTAAAACAATAAGTCAAATTATAATATAAACCTCTTACAATATGACAAATTATAATATAAATTTATTACAATTATATCAAATTATGTATTGAACAAGTCTATATCATACCAATTATAAACCAAAACACTCTTTATTCACATTTCACATGTAAAAAACTAAAAAACTTACCTCAATTGATAAATTTTGGTGATAATGATTGACTTTCACAATTTGATGTTAATTTTTAAACAAAAAGATGGTGTAAAATGATAGAATATGCTTCTTTGTCACTATCAACACCATGAAAAGCAAATACTTGTTGGATAACACATTGACCTCAGATAACAATAGAAAAAGTGGGCCTCTTTCATGAGATCCTTGGAAAAGAAGACTATTTATTTTACTTTTTCATAGCATGAGCATGCTATAGTGCATGTGCCCTATGCAAAACTAAAAAGTGTTATGAATACTCTTGAATAGGGCATGTGCCCTATGTAAAAAAATAAAAATGGAAAATATAGAGGGTATGGGGGAGAGAGAGAGAGAGAGAGAGAGAGAGAGAGAGAGAGAGAGAGAGAGAGAGAGAGGGCTCCTAAGACCAATTTAGGCCTTCAAATCACTAGACCTCCCCACTAAAACTTCCTTCTAGAACCCCAAACCCTAGCTTAGGATCTTCCCACACATCACTTCTACTATCCACTAATTCATTGATCCTTCAAAATTCATTTAGATTCCCTCCACACACTTCTGGATACTCCACCAAGTCCATAATTATCAAATTCACTAGGAGACCTAATTGGCTCAATTCCTAGTAGGTCTATTTTGTCTATTTTTGGCATAGTGTTCCAAAAACATCCAAACACCCTCATAGAAAACCTTGAAAAACTTTAAGGTATCCACTAACCCTTTCCAAATCCAAAGTTTAGACTCTTGGTTACACCCACAACCCCATTTTCTAGAAGGCCCTAGTTTTAAGCCTATTAATTAGGCCTCTGGACCAGTCTAGATCAATTGCCTCCAAATTGATCTCCAAAATTATCTCCACCTTCTCTCACCTTGTGATTCTTTAAGGGAACACATTAGGTCATCCACACATGCCACTGAGTTCCTTCATCAAGATCGTGGGTGGTCATACCAGTGCCTTCTTGACCTTGTCCTGGCTCACCTGCTCTCAACATTTAGCCATAGGAATTCCATCCTGGCTTAGAAATCTTAATGTCACACCAAAAATGAAAGCATAAACATTATGTATAGACTCTAACCTTCCATACCCTATGGTTTCAAGTATTTCCATTGGTGGATGCTCAAGTTAGAGCCATTTCAAGCGTGGAGGTCCTACAAATTGGCTTTACAGACCAGTGGCTTGAAATGCTTTCCAAACTTGATTAACCTAACCTAGAAACAATAAAATAAATGTAGAATGGAGATATAATACTACCCTAAACTATCATGGGTCTTGATCACCTTGTTCAATCCGTACAGGCCGTACATTTAAACATAAAGAAACCCTACAAACAGTAAGAAGTAGATCATAACATCCATATAGAAAGTTCTAAATTATGGCATTCAATCTAAAAATTCATTAGCATTTGAAATACATCGATCTCATGCTCATATACTAAGCACGAGTGGTTACAACCAACTTAACTTCTATTTGAGCAACTTTTCAAATAGTTGCAAAAGTTGCTCAAGCAACTTTGCAAAGTTGCTACCAACTTCTTGCCAAAGAGTGCCATTTGGCCTTGTAGACCAACTCAAAGACTAGGAATGACTCCTAAGTCCTAAATTATGACATTTAAGGTTCTAAGACCTTTAAGACCTTTCTTAGACAATTTCTACCAAAACTAACTCTTTGAGACTCTTTAGGCTATTTAGACCAAATGGACCACTAACTCTTCCCGGGCTCATTTGGCACTTACAATCACAATCATGGATTCATCCTAATGAATCTTATTCTAACTCACACCAAACTCCTAACAAAACCTTAACCACTCACTAACTTAGCCAAAATGGGCTAATGGGAGGTGTTCTGCACCAGAGAGAGAGAGAGAGAGAGAGAGAGAGAGAGATAGAGAGAGAGAGAGAGAGAGAGAGAGAGATAGAGAGAGAGAGAGAGAGAGAGAGAGAACTGGCTATCTGGCCAAAAATTTGCACCAGCCTTATAGCCAGTGCCCATCATGTCAGTTAGGACCTTTGTGCAATTGTCCTTTCAAACAACTCATATTTGTATATGTCCGTTTAAAAATACAACCCCATAATATCTCTCATAGTGTTCAATAGTTTTTGTTTAGGAAATGTTATATTATATTAGTATTGGCTAAATCATATAAAATGTATAAGGAAGTTGCAAAAAGTTTGGAAAAAAAACTAAGTGTCCCCTTTGGTAAGATTTGCGTATGTTAATTGGTGATATTTTTTGGTTTCTTTTATATATATTTTTAGTTTATTATTATTTATAAATGTATTTCTAATAAATTTAATTATGTTTAATTTAATATATAATATTAATTATTTATATTATAAATAATTTATAATATATATTTTTATTATATTAATTATTTATTTTTAGCGTATATATCTAAATAACATATATAAATTTAAATTATATAAAAAATATTATAAAATGATGTTAAAATTTGTAAATAGTTGTGTTAAAATTAATTAAAATATCTTTTGAAAAATTTTAGACATTTTATAATATTTCCATAAAATATTGAAGAAGGCAATTTTATTATAATATGATATGGAAAAAATATTTTTAGGATTTTTTAATTATATTATTTTCTATGATAGTAAAAATCTATAATATTCATTTATTATTCTACCAAATATGATATTCATCAAAAAATACATAAATTTATATTTAAATTTGAAACAAATTAAAATTGTTAAATTTTAAAAATAATAGTAAACATTAAATATGTCAATTTATTTTCACAAATGGACGTATTAAACATTTTTAAAAATGTTTTTTAGTATCATTAACTAATAAATGGTAAAAATATCATCTATGTTATCAATTGTGAAATAATTCTAAATAATTGTTAGCAATGATAAATAATTATTAATTAAATATACTATAATAAAAAATTAATTATTCAATTCATCATGCACTATAAATGTGCATAAATATTTATGAATTGTCCTTATAAAACTAGCCAAATTCAAGCTATGTTAAAATTTCATTTTTACCAATATATAATTCATGTTTCATGGTGAAAGATTGGATAAGGCTAATGAGTAAAGGAATTTAACTTCTTTTAAACAAAATTGTCCTTTATATATCAGTTGAGTTTAATAAACTTCTTAGTGTCCATATGTTCATTTGTGAAAATAAACACTAGTACATTTGACATCATTTTTCTATGAAAATTATCGACCATTAATGAAAATGGTTTAGGTTGGTCCGGGTATAGAAGGAATTTTTTTTAAAAAAAAACCATGCCTGTGTTGGTTGAAATTTCCACCAATACCATGTCGGTCAAAATTTTGACCAAGACGGGCATATTACTTAAAAAAAACATTTCAATTCTCATTTTCATTTTTACGGCGCGGGAATTAGGATTTTCATTTGTAAGCTAAGGAACAGAGCTTATTCTAGGTTGTGAAGAGCCCTACACCCGAGGTTCATAGCACATTTCATCATTTATCTTTCATGGAGTTTGAGGCATCTTCCGTGTTTTCTATATTTCATTACGTAATGGATTGTCATTTTCTTGTCATCTTTGTTAGTAATATGCTGGTAAATGCATATTACTAACAGAGATGAGTATTCTATCAATGAGTAATATGTTAGTAATAGGCGATTGAATCAATGAGTATTCTTAGTGGTGACTACATTTTGACTATGGTTTGTAAATGCTATGACTAAGAATTATGAAGGTTACGACTAGGGTTTAGGATGCAACATGACATTGTACATCTAGTATAACCAATGCATTTGCAGATTTAAGGCATTTGCAAATTTAAGGGACGCACGTAAGAGAATGTTTGGCATGCTTAAACACAAACGCACATATCATTATTTAGGATGCAGCATGACATTGTACATCTGGTATAACCAATGCATTTGTAGATTTAAGGGACGCACGTAAGAGAATTTTTGGCATGCTTAAACACAAATGCACATATCATGTTTCACCTGCTAGGTCACAAGAGCATATACAGAATTCTTGATAAAATAGACAACCAATGCATCCTATTGAAGGGAGAGAAAATAAAAAACAATAAAATAGAAATCAACAACAACACGGGAACCATAACAATGATCAAGTTCCATAAAACTGTTGCTAGTAGCAGTTCAGTACTCAATAGTGAAATCAATGGTTTGGCAATGTGCCAAACCCTAGACATCAAGTTTGAATAGAAGCTCAAAGCTTTGTTTCTTTCAAAGTTCAAACACCCTGTAGGAGCATAAATATATAGACATGAATTGGATTTCTTTGGAATTTCTAATTACCCAAACACAATCCTCGGTGAAATAAAGGAATGATTCATATGTTTCAAGGTAATAATGCAGTAATTGGGGAAGAACATCTAAGTTATTTCATCAATACTACACATGAATATGAGACAAACAATGAGGATGCCATGATAAAATTATTTGTGAATTCCTTAAAAGAAAGTGCCAAAGAATGGTACAAAACTATCCTAGACAGTAGTACTATTTCTTCATATTCATATTTCTTCATATTTCTTCTAAATAGTGTGATGAATGTCCCAACTAGAGAATCTGAACTTTATATTATAGGTTCTTCATGGCACCTTTCAACTTGTCCAATTATGGAAACTGTCCTTCAACTGTTTGTGGACCCTTTGTCTATCTAGGAGATTTTTGTACCTTGAAACATATGAATCATTCCTATTTGTGCATCCTCATTGTCTGTCTCATATTCATGTGTAGTTGATTTAAACAATAGATTCATCACTACAATGAGAAAGTTACCACCACACATCAAACATGAGGTGCATTTGATTGAAAGATTGGTCATTGTTTACAAGACAAAGGGTCCACAAACAGTTGAAGGATCTTATGCTACAACTATTCTTACTGAAAGAAATATGAGAGCTTCTAGTAAATATGTTAAGAGATCAGATATGAAAATCTCACAATTAGATATAGTTGCCCCAGGCAAGCTAGTGCCATGACTATCCCAACTAGAGAATCACAACTTTATATTATAGGTTCTTCATGGCACCTTTCAACTTGTCCAATTATGGAAACTGGCTTGTCTAGGGCAGCTATATCTAGTTGTGAGATTTTCATATTAGCAGTTGATATTGCACTATAAAGGTCTTGGTGCAATCCAAAACCAATTCTCGTACCTTCCACAGTACTAATACCAATCATGCAATATAAGAATTTTCATGAACAAATTTTTTTTTTCTCCCTTCTTTCTACCTTCTTTGTATAGGTTTATACATTATTATGCTATTAAGTGATTGGATCTAGTTTGATACCAAACACAACCAAAGACTATTCTGTGTGTTGCCAAAATTTTATTCATGATAACAAAATTAAATTTGCATTCACCAACATGAGCTAGGCATTCTCCAAATTAGACCAGCTCTTCTTTGTCCCCTTGATGGAAGTCGAGTCAATCTTCTTTATCACGAACAAGCATTCCTCTAATACTAACATTCCTTTCACTTCTCACTTCTCCCAACTCTAAGTGAAATCTGAATGTTTTATTGGCAATATTGAAGTCAAATAATTTCCCATTCTTTTTCAATTTCTCAGGTTCATGTATAATATACTGACACCTTGTTTCCTGGAGTGGCCTTTTGGCTTTCTGTTATCTGGGATACTAAAGTTCTTGCTACCATATTTCAGGAACATCATTGATGAGACATTCATTTCACAACCCACTCATAAATTTTAATTTTTAAAGGTAAGAATTGAGGAATGTAGAATTGTGTGAAATTTAATGTTGATTTGAGGCATATATTATTATTATTTTTTCATAAGTTAGTTCAAACATTAGGTTTTTGGTATTATAAATAATGACAATGTGTGACTGTACACGCACACACATAGGCATTAACATTTCAACAGCTAGCAATATGGAGAGTTAATTTTTACGTGATAAAGAGACTTCATGACACATAATATTATAAATACCTATTATAAAGGTAGCTTCATAGCATTTATAAATAGCTATTATAAAGGTAGCTTCATAGCATTATATTAAAACCAACAAACATGTGACCATTCACTCTAGTGGAGATAATTGAGAACGTAAGACTATTATTCATATTTTTCTTATAGAGAATCATAGGTGTGCATGTATAGTTTTTTTAGATAGTAAAAATTGACATTCAAATAAAAAGATATTTGAACATTCATTTTGTTATTTGAACATGTGATGAGTACTTGGTAAGCTGATTTTATACTTACACTTGGATTTGGATTTGGTTTTGGTTAAAAGAATTAGCTAGTAAAATTAACTTACAAACAAATTAACTCACCAAAATGTTGTCATTCTGGGATAGTCATACCATGTCCATAAAACTGTACCAATAGTTGAAATAAAAGGAATGATTCATATGTTTCAAGGTAATAATGCAATAATTCGGGAAGAACACCTAAGTTATTTCATCAATACTACACATCGATATGAGATAGACAATGAGGATGCCATGATAAAATTGTTTGTGAATTCCTTAAAAGAAAGTGCCAAAGAATGGTACAAAAATATCCTAGACAGTAGTACTATTTCTTCATATTCATATTTCTTCTAAATAGTGTGATGACTGTCCCAACTAGAGAATCACAACTTTATATTATAGGTTCTTCATGGAACCTTTCAACTTGTCCAATTATGCAAACTGGCTTGCCTGGGGTAGTTGTATGTAGTTGTGAGATTTTCATATCTGATCTCTTAACATATTTACTAAAAGCCCTCATATTTCTCTCAGTAAGAATAGTTGTGGTATAGGATACTTCAACTATTTGTGGACCCTTTGTCTATCTAGGAGATTTTTGTACCTTGAAACATATGAATCATTCCTGTTTGTGCATCCTCATTGTCTGTCTCATATGTGCATCCTCATTGTCTGTCTCATATGTGCATCCTCATTGTCTGTCTCATATTCATGTGTAGTTGATTTAAACAATAGATTTGTACAATGTCATGTTGCATCCTAAACAATGATATGTGCATTTGTGTTTAAGCATGCCAAAAATTCTCTTACGCGCATCCCTTAAATTTGCAAATGCCTTAAATCTGCAAATGCATTGGTTATACCAGACGTACTGTGGAAGGTATGAGAACTAGTTTTGGCTTGCACCGAGACCTTTATAGTGCAATATCATCTGCTACTATGAAAATCTCACAACTAGATACAGCTACCCCAAACAAGCCAGTTTCCATAATTGGAAAAGTTGAAAGGTGCCATGAAGAACCTATAATATAAAGTTGTGATTCTCTAGTTGGGATAGTCATGGCACTAGCTTTCCTGGGGCAATTGTATCTAGTTGTGAGATTCATCACTACAATGATAAAGTTACCACCACACGTCAAACATAAGGTGCATTTGATTGAAAGATTGGTCATTTTCTACAAGACAAAGGGTCCACAAACAGTTGAAGGATCCTATGCCACAACTATTCAGCTTACTGAGAGAAATATGAGGGATTCTCTAGTTGGGACAGTCATCACACTATTCCCCTAAGCACTATGGCTTTTCCTTCTCATCGACAAGAAACTCTAACATCATTCTAAACTCTTCTATACTCTTCCCATATCCATTCCACTCCATTGATCCAATCCATTCATACTTCTACACAAACAAATTAACCCACCAAATACTATCATTTTGGGACAGTCATACCATGTCCATAAAACTATACCAATAGTTGAAATAAAAGGAATGATTCATATGTTTCAAGGTAATAATGTAGTAATTGGGGAAGAACATCTAAGTTATTTCATCAATACTACACATTCAAATATGAGACAGACAATGAAATGTTTTCATCTTGTCAAGTGTTTTGAGGGAAGACAAAGTTATTACCATCCTAAGTCTACTGCAGGGTTATTGGCAGCCTATTAAGCCTTTGGAATAGTTTGAAAGAACTCTGTGTATTGGAAGCATGGGAATTAAAATAGAGTCTTAGAATTCCTTGAGTCTAAGTGGTTTGAAGCCTAGGAAACCTAATCCATCATTGTGTAGTATTGTGGAGGCCTTGACAAGTCAGATCTTTTAAACATTTGAGGTTGTTGATAGGCTAGATTGCCTAGATCTCTAAAATTACCAATTCTCATTGTGTTTTGAATACCACCACCCTTATTCCTTTTGGTTTGGAGTAATTTTATTTTGTTTTACATAAGTTATGGCAGTTTTATTAAATTATTTGAATGATTAAATGAAGATTGGATCATCAAGATCAAGATTGGATTCAAAATTACTCCAAACCAAAAGGAATAAGACTCCAAACCAATGAAATAAAACTGCCAAGTTCCCATTAAAATCATTCAAATATTTGAAAACAATACCCAAATTCACTATAGTGGTAAAGTATTAACAAAGCATAGCCTCATAGTTCCATCAGTTTGACAATCAATGGTAAGAAATTCCTAATAATATTATATTAGAAGTGAAATGTTGATGCTAAGAAAATTACTTTGTGACCATAATAATCCTACATATATTTTTTTTCACAATAGATAAAGTCTGCTATTCAATTCCAAGAGAAACTCACAAGTTCAATTGTGACCACACTAGCCTCATCGCAACAAACTTGTTCAAAACATGAAAAGAAAACATGTTATCAATTCCATCATTTGTCTATTGTTTGGGATAGTCACCATAGAATTATTTGGACTATCTCTCCTCTTTCCTTGCAAGGTTAAAATGACCTTTTTTCAATCCCTTCTTGAATAGACCCTTACCGTATTGCACTTGTGCAATGATAGGACACCAATGTTTCTAATTAAGGTTGGTGGAATGATTACACCTATCCTAAAAAAAATTGTCAAATCATTATGCTTTCAAATCAATTACCTATCGGCGTATCCCTTGCAAGGGAGAGAAGCCAAACACATAAAGAACATGCACATAAACACGACAACTAAAAAACTTAAATGGAATACACCAAGAAGCCAAATGATGAATGCTCAATTGTTGTAATGGTAAAGCAATATCAGAACTGTCCATTTATAGTCCTAATGATTTTGGAAATTGTTGACAAAGAGTATTTCCTTTTTATTATAGTATAAATGATTTTTCTATAGTCATAATGATTTTTCTTCTTTCTTGTCTTTTGTCCCTTTTTTATTTCCTATGTCTATGCTTCGTGACAGGATTTTGTCACCTTCTTTTGATGGTATATTTCATTCACTCTATGTGGAATACTATTTTTTTCACTATTTTATTTCAGCTTCATATTTCTTTCATTTTTCATATACACACAGACTACACATGCTTATAAAAAAATGAGCTATTTGATTTAGGTTTACTTTTCATTATTGTAAATGGTTAATATTTCTGATGGTACTCCTTGGTGTATTTGGATTGTAAAAATAATCATATAAAAATAATAAATGTAGTAATGATGGTGTGGTGCATTATTGATATAGGTTTGATGACTCTTGTCAATGTGCCAAACTGTCAATGTGGTGGTGGGAAGTGTGTGTTGAAGACTTCACAAACATTGAACAACCCTGGACGACAATTTTGGTGCTACCCTAATCGAAAAAAGGTTGCTAATGTGTATATATTTAAGGTTTCTAATGTAAATACTATTCATTATAATATAAGAACTAATGTAGACTGGGTATCACATAGAAATAATGGTTGTAGATACTTTAGTTGGGTTGATGAAAACTCATTTGCATCTATCTGCCCATCTCCACTTATCTACGATGAAGGATTTGAGTGCAAAATGTGTCAGGCTAGGGCGAATTCTGAAATTATATTTTTACAATGCCTTCTCTGTATTATAATCGCATATCTAATTTGTTGCGACCATATGCAGAGATGAACTTAGGAATTAGTTAGTTTAGTATTTTCATATTGTAACTAATATTTTAATATTGATATGACATAAGTTCTCTTTTCCTCAAGTGCGCATATATATATATATTGTTTACATCTTTTTTTAGAATAATTCTTCATTTTTATGGCTTAGGTGAGCTCCAATCTGCAATCAATCACATGATTTAACGTATAGTGTTTTCTTGGTTGTTCCATTTGTTCCTTGACCTTGACTATGGATTAACTATCATTTTCAAGCTTGAGCATGGCTTCATACCATGCATTGTCTGCAAATTTGTATGCAACGCTAATTTACGAACGTAATCTATGAACGTGCATGGTATGAAGTCTTGTTGAAGTTTGAGTGCAGCGTGGTATCAAGTCTCGTTGAAGAAGAGTACTACAGAGAGTAGGCCTACCGCACCAAGGAAGTTTGACAAGAACAAGGAATATGGCTTAAACAAAATGGGAAGACGTCTTTCTAGCCTAGGCTTGGATCCTTTGACAATTAGCTTGATAATAAATGAAGCAAATGAGAGTTGAGCAATTAGCTTCCTAAGAAAAATCTTGTAAATGAACTATGTGTACCCAAATTCCTATGCCTTCTGCGCATACCTAAATGATATATTTGAAACAAGGGTAAATTTAGCCTTACCCTTGTTGTTTCAAATATATCATTTGGGTACGCACAGAGGGCACAGGAATTGGGGTACATATAGTTCATTTATGGGATTTTTCTTGGGAAGCTAATTGCTCATCTATCATCTACATTATTATTAAGCTAATTACTGAAGGATCTAGGCTTAGGCTAGAAAGATGTCTTCCCAAACACATAAAAAACATACACAAACATGACAATTGAGAAACATAAATGTAGATTTCACAATAGCTAAGAAACATAATTGTAGGCATCATGGTCATAATTTTGTGGAGACAACATAATTGAGTTGTATACCCAGATGATGGAGAGAAACCTCTGCTCCTTTGATTCCAAGTTGACACTATGAGATCCAAAGACCATAGATAAGGAATAAATTGAGAGAGCGAAGGAGGGCCATAATGACCAAAATAATACAGGATGAACCTCAAGTTAAATGACGCAACTGTAAACATTTTAATAAAATTCTATTAAAATGTTTGCAGTTGCCTCATTTTTAACTCGAGGTTTTTCCTGTATTATTTTTGTCATTATGGCCCTCCTCTTCTCTCTCAATTTATTCCTTATCTATGGTCTTGGGATCCTGCATTGTCAACTTGGAACTGGAGGAGTAGAAGTTGATCTTCATCATTTGGGTATACCACTCAATTACGTTGTCTCCAAAAAAATGTGATCATGATGCCTACAATTATGTTTCTCAACTGTTGTGTCCCATGACCCCTTATGACCCTTTACAACCATTTACAACCTCTAAGAATACATCTTAGAGGTCTTAAAATGTCGTAAAGGGTCATAAGAGGCTCCTAGGAGGGGCCAGATGAGCTTCCACCTTCACGAGGTTGGCCCTGTTAAGTAGAGAATGTTAATTAAACTATTCTTGAAACATAATTGTAGGCATCATGGTCACATCGGGGATGAAACTATTCCATGTTGACACTGTGGGATGGAGAACAAGTTGGAACTAGAGGTGCAAAAGTTTCTCTCCATCGTCTGGGTATACCACTCAATTACATTGTCTCCAAAAAAATGTGACCATGATGCCTACAATTATGTTTCTTAGAGAATGTTAAACTATTCTCGAAACAAAGAGAAGCTCAAAGAGAAGCTAGAAACAACCAAGATAATGAGTGTGGATGCCTTAAGATAAATATCAAATAGGGAAAAAGAACCTGCAACAAAAGAGGCAATAGCTATAGATACAGATGAGGATATCATAGAAATCCCTAATTTAGTGTTTTAGAGAACAAACGATGGATTGTGAATTAGGCATTTCTATGATATCGTCATCTAAATCTATTATTTACATTGGAATGCAGCCTGTGGATATTGATACTGCACCAGCTGAGCACGATGGAGGCATCGATTCTAATGTGAATTGTAGTACTCAAGGTATACATTTTCTATTCAAATTTTAATTAATGAATATTTAATACAAGAAAACATATTCAATTGTTTAAGGTGGATTAGTTGTGATGATGAGACGTGAAATTTAGATGTTAACTGTGACAGTCTCTTGGTTTCAGGCAATGTAGAAGGAGAAGCCTAGTTCAATACGCAATGTCACAAAATATGCACGGATATCAAGTGGAGTTGAAAAACACAACAGGGTTGTATTTTTGATAGAGGTCTTTAATTGTGTATTTTAAGTTATAGACCATCATGAAAATGTAAATGTGTTGTCTTTTTTCAACTCCACCTACTGTCTGTGCATATTCTTCTTGTGTTGCACGTGCATTCTTGATTTAGACTGGAAAAAATACTATTTTTGATGCGAGGGAGAGAAGTCAAACATAAAGAGCATGCAAATAAACATGACAGCTACAAAACATAAATGTAGGTATCATAACAGCTAAGAAACATAAATGTAGGCATCATGGTCCCAATTGTTTGGAGACACAACATAATTGAATGCTATACCCAGAAAATGCAACACAACCACTACTCTTGCAGTTCTAAGTTGACATTGTGGATCCAAAAACCATATATAGATTCCTTATCTTTGGTTTTTGGATCCTGTAGTGTCAACTTAGAACTACAGGAGTAGTGGTTGCGTTGCATCATCTGGGTATACCACTCAATTATGTTGTGTTTCCAAAACATTGTGACCATGATGCCTACATTTATGTTTCTCAATTGTTGTGTCCTAGGACCCCTTATGACCCTTTACGACCATTTACAACCTCTAAGAATACATCTTAGAGGTTTTAAAATGTCGTAAAGGATCATAAGAGGCTCCTAGGAGGGGCCAGATGAGCTTCCACCTTCACATGGTTGGCCCTATTAAGTAGAGAATGTTAATTAAACTATTCTTGAAACATAATTGTAGGCATCATGGTCACATTTTTTTTAGAGACAACATAATTGAGTTGTATACCTACATGGAGAGCAATTTTTGCACCTCCGATTCCAAGTTGACACTGTGGGATGGATAACAACTTGGATGCAGAGGTGCAAAAATTTCTCTCCATCGTCTAGGTATACCACTCAATTACATTGTCTCCAAAAAAATGTGACCATGATGCCTACAATTATGTTTCTTAGAGAATGTTAAAATATTCTTGAAACAAAGAGAAGCTGGAAATAACCAACAAAATGAGTGTGGACACTTGAAGATAATTATCAAATAGAGGAAAATCACCTGCAACAACAGAGGCAATAGCTGTAGATATAGATGAGGATATTGTAGAAATCCCTAATTTAGTGTTTTAGTGAACAAACCATGGACTGTGAATCAAGAATTTTTGGGATATCATCATCTAAATCTATTATTTACATTGGAATGCAGCCTGCAGATATTGATATTGCACCGGCCGAGAATGATGGAGGCATCGATTCTAATGTGAATTGTAGTACTCAAGGTATACATTTTCTATTCAAATTTTGATTAATGAATATTTAATACAAGAAAAAATATTCAATTGTTTAAGGTGGATTATGTTTGACAACTGACATGTGGTGGTAACTTTCTCATCGTAGTGATGAATCTATTGTTTAAATCAACTACACATGAATATGCAATAGACAATGAGGATGCACAAATAGGAATGATTCATATGTTTCACAATCAAGATCTATTTTATCAAGAATCTTGTATATGCTCTTGTGACCTAGCAGGTTAAACATGATATGTGCGTTTATGTTTAAGCATGCCAAAGATTCTCTTACGTGCATCCCTTAAATCTACAAATGCCTTAAATTTGAAAATGCATTGGTTAGACAACTACAAAACATAAATGTAGGTATCACAACATCTGAGAAACATAAATGTAGGCATCATGGTCCCAATTGTTTGGAGACACAACATAATTGAATGCTATACCCAAAAAATGGAACACAACCACTACTCCTGCAATTCTAAGTTGACACTATGGATACAAAAACCATATATAGATTCCTTATCTTTGGTTTTTGGATCCCGCAGTGTCAAATTAGAAACTACAAGAGTAGTGGTTGTGTTGCATCATCTGGGTGTACCACTCAATTATGTTGTGTTTCCAAAACATTGCGACCATGATGCCTACATTTATGTTTCTCAGCTATTGTGTCCTAGGACCCCTTATGACCCTTTATGACCATTTACGACCTCTAAGAATACATCTTAGAGGTCTTAAAATATCGTAAAGGGTCATAAGAGGCTCCTAGGAGGGGCCAGATGAGCTTCCACCTTCACGTGGTTGGCCCTGTTAAGTAGAGAATGTTAATTAAACTATTCTCAAAACATAATTGTAGGCATCATGGTCACATTTTTTTGGAGACAACATAATTGAGTTGTATACCTACACGGAGAGCAATTTCTACACCTCTGATTCCAAGTTGACACTACAGGATGGATAACAACTTGGATTCGGAGGTACAGAAGTTTCTCTCCATCGTCTAGGTATACCACTCAATTACATTGTCCCCCCAAAAATGTGACCATGATGCCTACAATTATGTTTCTCAGAGAATGTTAAACTATTCTTGAAACAAAGAGAAGCTCAAAGAGAAGCTGGCAACAACCAATAGAATGAGTGTGGACACCTGAAGATAAATATCAAATAGGGGAAAAGCACCTGCAACAATAGAGGCTTGATAGATGTAGATAAAGATGAGGATATCACAGAAATCCCTAATTTAGTGTTTTAGAGAACAAACGATGGACTGTGAATTAGGCATTTATGCGATATCACCATCTAAATCTATTATTTACATTGGAATACAGCCTACAAATATTGATACTGCATCGACCGAGCATGATGGAGGCATTAATTCTAATGTGAATTGTAGTACTCAAGGTATACATTTTCTATTCAAATTTTAATTAATGAATATTTAATACAAGAAAACATATTCAATTGTTTAAGGTGGATTAGTTGTGATGATGAGACATGCCATTTAGATGTTAACTGTGACAGTCTCTTGGTTTCAGGCAATGCAGAAAGAGAAGCCTAGTTCAATATGCAATCTCAATTCATATACATAGGATATTAGGTGGAGTTGAAAACACAACAGGGTTGCATTTTTTATAGAGGTCTTTAATTGCATATTTTAAGTTATAGACCATTGCGAAAATGTAAACGTGTTGTGTTTTTTCAACTCCACCTGGTATATGAAAGTCTTTTAAACTGTTATTAAAAATAAAATATTTAATCAACATTTACTTATAGATTTGTGTGCTTGTCTGAGTTTGATACGCAGATCTGCATATCAAACTTAGACAAGCACACAAATCTATAGGCTGTGAATATATAGTACAATGAAAATGCTTTGTTCAATCTAATTGTGCTAAATAGAAGAAAATAGCTAAATCAAAGCTTCATAGTTTCATATATGCATACTAATTATAGACAAGCAATATATTCAACTAAAAGTAGGAATATATTAAAAATGGTGTCACATTTTTTTTAAAACAAAAGTTAGTATTGGTCGAAATTTTGTCCTTAACACAGTACTAAATTCGACCATGATTCTATACCTTCGACAGTCCATTTGACAAATTTTGGTGGATAATTCGATGACAAAATGGACTAAATTTGACCAGGATGCTATACATTCGACTCTCACTTTGATGACAAAATGGTCTCAATTTCGACTGTTGCACCAATTGATCGATGTCTTCTTCTTCCAGTTCCAAGGGATTGTTGCAGTTGATAATTTGACCAGTTATGGGGTCAAAATTTTGACTATTATATACCATGTAGAAAATTCGACTAAAAAAGACTGATGACAGTTTTAGTCGCCTATTCAACCAATTGTGGTAGAAAAATTGACTAATTCTCGTTGAAATTTAAGGTAAAATTTACTAGTGAAATTGACATATTTAATGTTTAGTATTATTTTTAAAATTTAACAAGTTTAAAAGAAAAACAATTTTAATTTTGTTTCAAATTTAAATATAAGTTTATGTATTTTTTAGTAAAATATAACATATAATTTTATAAATATAATAATTCTTCATTTACTCTTACTCTATTATTATTATTATTATTATTATTATTATTATTATTATATTTATATATATATATATATATATATATATATATATATATATATATATATATATATATACACACACACTACTTTTATATTAAAAAATATAATTAAAAAAGCTTAAATTTTTTTTTGCCATACCATATTATAATAAAATTGCCTTTTTTATGGAAATATTATATAGTGTGTAAAATTCTTCTAAATATATTTTAATTAATTTTAACACACCCATTTACAAATTTTAACATCATTTTATAGTATTTTTTATATAATTTAAATTTATATATCTTATTTAAATATATAAACTAAAAATAAATAATTAATATAATATATAAATATATATTATAAATCATTAATAATGTAAATAATTAATATGATATATTATATTAAACATAATTAAATTGATTAGAAGTAAATTTATAAACAATAAACTAAAAATATATATAAAAGAAACAAAAAAATATCACCATATAAAATATTAAAAATATAGGATAACATTTCTTAAATGAATATTATAGAATTTTACTATCATAGAAAATTATATAATACTACTTTTATATTAAAAAATATAATTAAAAAATCCTAAAAATAATTTTTCCATATCATATTATAATAAAATTGTCTTCTTCAATATTTTATGGAAATATTATAAACTGTCTAAAATTTTTCTAAAGATATTTTAATTAATTTTAACAAAACCATTTGCAAATTTTAACATCATTTTATAATATTTTTTATATAATTTAAATTTATATATGTTATTTAAATATATACACTAAAAATAAATAATTAATATAATATGTTAAATTAAACATAATTAAATTTATTAGAAATAAATTTATAAATAATAATAAACTAAAAATATATAAAAAAGAAACCAAAAAAATATCACCATATAATATACACAAATCTTACCAAGGGGGACACTTAGTTTTTTTTTTCAAATTTTTTGCACCTTCCTTATACATTTTATATGATTTAGCCAATACCAATATAATATAACATTTCCTAAACAAAAACTATTGATCGTTGTCAGAGATATTATGGGGTTGTATTTTTAAACAGTTATGACCTATACGAATATGAGCTGTTTGAAAGGACAGTTGCATGAAGGTCCTGCCTAACATGATGGGCACTGGCTATAAGGCCGGTGCAAATTTTTAGCCAGATAGCTAGTGCCATCAAGAATACCATGCTTAGAGTGAAAGAATTTTGTGGAATGAATGAAGCTATGCAACTTTCCTTGAAGTGACTCCTTGCTTTTAATGAAATGGTCTGAGTTTACCAACCCTGCCTATTACCAACTATAGTAAACACCAAATTATGTCCTAGGTTTGATGCTCAAGATGACATTTTGTGTAGTGATGGGTCCATCAATTTGATCTTTGACACTTTATGAAGTTGTATTTTTATTATTTGTGTTGCTTTAATTGAATAACGTAAACAAAATACAAGAGAAAGTTATCAAAGGTCAAAGGTAGTAGGAAAAAGTTTCAGTCATAAGACTTAAAAAACAAATTTGATTATCTTGTTGAAATGTCATGACTTGGTTTATTATTTATGTTTTTAGTATTAAAATTTATAATTTGTTGTTAGAATAATTCTCTATGTAGTAGGAAAAAGTTTCAGTCATAAGACTTGAAAAACAAATTTGATTATCTTGTTGAAATTTCATGACTTGGTTTATTATTTATGTTTTTAGTATTAAAATTTATAATTTGTTGTTAGAATAATTCGCTATATAGTAGGAAAAAGTTTCAGTCATAAGACATAAAAAACAAATTTGATTATCTTATTGAAATTTCGTAACTTGGTTTATTATTTATGTTTTTAGTATTAAAATTTATAATTTGTTGTTAGAATAATTCTCTATGTAGTAGGAAAAAGTTTTAGTCATAAGACTTAAAAAACAAATTTGATTATCTTGTTGAAATTTCATGACTTGGTTTATTATTTATGTTTTTAGTATTAAAATTTATAATTTTTTGTTAGAATAATTCTCTATGTAGTAGTGACGAAGGGCAAGGATGAAGAGGGGCCAAGGCTATGGCTCACCCTAATGTTCCAAGCCTCCAACACACAATGCGGAAGCAAAACACAAGAAAGCGAGAGGGAGAAAGCAATAACTGCATTATATTTCATCGACAAATAGTTTACATGCTGGGCTATAATTCCTTCCCGATTTAGGCTAGATATTACAATAAATTTAGAAGTCCTCAAACATGCGAAGATCTATCCCAAACATCTAACCTCTATCTCTAGAATTCCTCCTCTAAAACTGATGCCAAACTCTAACCTCAAACACTACATTTATACAAGAGTCTACTAAACTGAGTCGGCCTTTAGATCCACAATCAATAGAAGTAACAGTCATATTTAGGACCACATGCTTCCCAATGATGGATACCAGCATTAAATCCATGACCCTTAATAAATGCACATGTCAGCCCCAATACGAAACAAAATAAACCTATCAGTAAGCAGAGATAACCGACCAACAACAAAGCAATACCGAGTAGCAGAGAATTAACCGACTACCAGGAAATTATCGACTGCACTCGGAAACTGAAGAAAACTACCACAGCATGACTGACCACACAGAGACTACCGACCGAACTAGGCAACTGAAGCAAAAAATCAACGTGGTAGAAGAGAAAACCAACCAACTTGGTAAAAGAAGGAACCGAGCAACACTGGAAACAACAAACATATTTTTGGTGATACAGGATTGCCAAGAACCTGAGATGCTCCTGCATCAGACACCTGGGGTTGTTTTGAATGATTCATAGAATCATCCAGCAGATATGATCTGAGTTGCATCCAACTCAGACTATGAAATCCATGAATTGTCTTCCATCGGTCTATTCTTCCATTTTACCAGATATTCCATGTATTGTTTTCCTCTTGTGCTTTTGCCAACTCTTTCTTTCAAAATTTGTTCAACTTCCTCTTTCTATTTCTTAGGATATTCTGTCGGTACTGTCATTTCTTCATCAGATTCATAATATTCATACAAATCAGCAATGTTAAAAATCAGTGATATGTCCATGTCATCAAGTAGCTCAATCTCATATGCATTAACACTGTCAAATTTCCTCAATATTCTACAAGGTCCAAACCTCTTCATCTTCAGTTTTCCATAAGTTCCAAGAAGAAACTAACCTTTCTTCAAATGAACCATCACTTCATCACCAACATCAAAAATATTATGTCTTCTTGATCTATCAGCTCTGTCTTTATATTTCTAATTACTATTTTCCAACTTCAGCTTCACATCTTCATGCAATGTCTTCATGTACTCAGCAAATTTCACTCCTTCAACACTTTTCTTGTTTTCATCCTCAATGTCTCTCAAATCAGATATTCCTCTTGGTTGTATGCCATTCACAATCTCATATGGTGTTTTTCCTGTACTCCTATTCATTCAATTATTGTACGCAAACTTAGCTTGTGCCAACATAGAATCCCAATTGTCTGGTGTGTCTCCTACTAAATATCTCAAAAGATTACCCAAACTTCTATTTACAACTTCAGTCTATCCATTGGTTTGTGGATGAAATGTAGAACTATATTTCAACTCAGCAACAAATTTCTTCCAAAGTGTTTTCCAAAAATATCCAACAAACTTGCTATCTCGGTCAGAGATAATACTGTTGGAAATATAGATGCAATAACTGAGAGGGGGGGTGAATCAGTTAACCACAAAAATATTACCACTGATCCCTTAGATGTCTTATTAAATTATTTACTGTTGCCACTCGGTAAACATACAGAGAAATGCTGAAGCTGGGTCTTTGCAGTGAGTATTAATTATAACTATTCTTAAGCATTCATTACTGATTAACATACATGAATAAAGAAAATAATATGAACACAAGAGACACCAGTTTTAACATGGAAACCTAATATGAGAAAAACCACCAATGTAACTAGTTACTTCTTTTCACTCTTCTGAAGTGATGCCCGGTTAGGAGCCAACGCGATAAAAGGTTAAAAAACACACTGTTAAGTGGGACCTTATTAGAGGATTTAATCACCCTGTTGGGAGTGGCCTTATAAGAGGTCTTTTGAAACAATTCAATAGAACTGTCACCTTGTTAGAGGATTTACAAAATGGTTGTTAAACGAACTCGGTTAAGAGATTTTGAAATCACTGCTACAATTGTAAAAGAGTAACAATGAAATGACCTGGTTAAGATGCAACTGAATTGATGATTACAGATCTCCATTCTGCTTCACTAAATCCTTCCTGATCAAATAAATCTTTGCTGCTCCTCAAGGATATCTAACCATCCTTCAAAATTCGCACACAACTTTCTTCAAAAATGATTTTGCATGATACACACTCAATTCACCACTTGACCTTTTATATATATCATTCAGATTAATCATTCAGATTGTCAAGTTAGCACTAACAATCATTACAATAGTCGGCTGGGATAAACAAACTTTATTAACAAAATCTTTTGAAGGGCTGACCTTGCTCGGTAAACATTAATCCTGAAAATATTTCCCTTGGTGATCATGTTAGGGATTTTTCTTGTAGGGTCAAACTTGGCTAAAATATGGGCTTGGTTCTCAGCTAAAAAGGACTCCAAGTTTGCAAGAAAAGCCTAATTAATGAGGACTGGATAAGATCCTCCTTCTGCTTCGAGCTCCACAAGACTAAGGTGGGTATTGCCTATGAATAAGTTACTATATTTTCAAGTAAGCTTTTGATTAGTGGATATGTCTTCACTGTCATGCTATTGTGTTACTCAAATCTATTTCAATGAAAGATGATTCTATAAACAACTGAGAACAACCTGTTACAGAATATGACAAAGGAAATTATAAATGTACTAGCATGAACAATGGGATAAGGATGTGAATCCTTCTTCTTTTTATGAGTACAGCTCAAGGAAGGTTAACCTTTTGATTCTCTCTTCAAGGAATCAACAATCTGAACTATATCAGTTGGATATAGTTCTTTCGCAATATGCACCAACTTAGAAATGGAAAAGAACTGGTAATGAAATTTTTTTTTGAAGACAGAAAGATGGCTGCATCACTAACAGCCAACCAATGCCTATTCCATTGGGAAAAAGATTCTAAATATAAATCCACAGGAAGATTTCAAGGAAATACATTAGAATGCCTTACAAACTACATACAATCTGGATAGGATGCCGTACAACCAATCCTATTAATCTTATGGTCTTATCATCAAATCCTAATACAATATGTCTACTCTCTAAATTTATCTATGAAATTTAATCCTCTCCTTCAGAGAAACTCACAAATAATTAGACAAACTACTTTGCAGTTGGTATATTTTCAGATGCCTTACAAATAAAACATATAAGAGCATAATACAAAGTAAAGAGACAATAACCATGCAAGATAGAAATTGCACTATATTTTATTGAAAATGAACCTGTCTCAATACATAAAAAGCTTGAAATTTCTAGAACTAGACACAAGACTGAGAAATTTTGCTCTATAGAAAGATATTCAATATTCACCATTAAGGGACATGCTCCCAACAGAGCAGTCACAGGAATTCTCCAAGAATAGGAGAAAGAACCCTTACAACTGAGAAGAGAAGAGAATAAAAAGAAGAGGAAGAAACTCTAAAATCTATACTTGACCAACTCTTGTCCATTCTACAATCTAATCTCATTTACTCTTCTTTCTTCTCTAAAAATCTGATCTTTTTGGGCATCTTCAAAATCTGATAAGTTTGTCCTTCTTTTTCCATAAAATCTACTCATCCACTGTGAATCTGATTTTCTTTGTCCTTTACTCTTCCTTGAAATTTAATTTAGTCCTCTATACCCTCTTATCCTTTCATCCACTAAAAATCTGAATCATTCCTCTACCGGATTTGCAAAATCAGTCAATTTTGGAACAAAAAATCTCTCCAAAATCTGGTTGTGGATTAAAAGCTCTTACTGCTCTCAACAACTTGATCTGATCTAGTTATAACTGCCATCATTGCATCCATCATTTTCTGGCGTTTCCAAAAATATATTATACTGCCATATTCTAATAAAAAAGGGATCTCCGAGACATTTTTTAGTGAACAGCTTCTGTCATTAGAAAATTTTGAAAATATCCAAAGTCTGAACTTTACAACTTTTTAAATCTTTTAAAGTCTTTAAAATCTACACATGCCACTAGAATTTTCCACTTGTCACCATTTCATTGGAGTCTCCAAATCTCATAATCATTTCCTCTCTTTACTTTTCTTCATGAAATTGGGAGACTAACTTTAGTCTGTAGATCTCCAGATGTTAGTGGCTTAACCACTAACATTTGGAGACTTGGAGACTAACCTCTAGTTGTTAGTCTCTAGATCTCCAGATGTTAGTGGCTTAACCACTAACATTTGGAGACTTGGAGACTAACCTCTAGTGGTTAGTCTCTAGATCTCTAGATGTTAGTTGCTTAACCACTAACATTTGGAGACTTGGAGACTAACCTCTAGTGGTTAGTCTCTAGATCTCTAGATGTTAGTGGCTTAACCACTAACATTTGGAGATTGGAGACTAACATTTTTCACCAGCATTTTTCTCCAAAAAATTTTCTAGGCCCACTTGCACAAAAACTAAGGTGGATGCACAAGCATGGACAAACATAGCTTCTTTCATTTGATTTACTTCATATGTTTGTGCTCTTTCATCTAAACACTTCAAATTTTGAAATTGGGAGCAATGTGGGATAAAACTTTATGAAGAAAATGCTGATTTTTCATGGCTATCGACACTCAGAGAACCATAACTTTTGATTTTTAAACTAAATTTTTTTTAAAAAAAATTTGTACAATGGACACATAGCCATCTCAAACATATGTAAAATTTAGCCCAACCCAATTTGTATTTTTTTAGTTATGATAAAAAGCGTGACTGGAAATCTTAATAATGCACACATAGTGAACATTGATAATCTGCAAATGGAATGGCCTTAGCAAAGTGACTAAATAAACTCATGGGGAGCTAAAAATTGGCATGATGAATCATTTCCATGTCTACAATATTATGCAACCACTAGCACATTACAACTAATTTTTGGGAAGAAGATATAATCCTCCAAACAGGGCCTCCGACAGTGATTTGACACTTAGGCAGAATTGTGCAATTTGACACTTGCTCAAAATAGGACTTCACCGGATGATTCGAGATGACAAAATAACATCATGGAATGCATGCACATACTGAATGAAGTGTGTTCAACACCTACAACACCTCATAAGCTTCAAACTGATAGTCGGGTATATATGCATGAAAAAGATTTAAAGATCTTCAAATTGCAAAATTTTAACATGGTACTCAAAACCTATTTTGCATTTTTGAGTACCAACAGTGGCTTTGACTATGGACGCATGCCCCATGCGGGCATGTAGAGAACCTCAGAATCTCATGGTAGATGCAGACCACTCATAAAATCAAATCAGATTTTCTCCTCTTTCCCTTTTCACCTTTCCTTTCTAACACCTCTTCTCAAAAAATGAGATGGGAACCCAACTGAAAACAAACACAGAACTGAAAGCAAAACAACTGTACAGTGGATCACCTTATTTACAAAAAGGCCCACAATCACAAAATTGGGATCATCATTTACCTGTATCAAATATTTGATTTTCATTTCTTCATACCTGAGGCAAGTTGGACATTTTATTCTCATTTGTTTCACCAAGCATATCAACACTTTTAATCAGCTCATTAAGTGAAACAAAATAACTATCTTCACTTTCATAGTCCATGTAAAAATTTGAAACACTTTCTTCATCTTGCTCACTATGAAAATAAGACTCAGCATGCTCATGAACACTAATGTCAGACTGGAACTGATCTTTATCTACTGATTCATGCATGCTATTAATCTGAAATGCAAAAGTCTCATACTCTATTTGATAAAAAATATCATTCTTACCCTGACTTTGCATATCCTCAGGAGTAGCCGGGTGGAGTTCAAATGAGTAATCAGATTTATACTCACACATTTCATCATCATCAAATTCTGAAAACACTCCAAAACCTCTGAATGCATCTTCATAATCAAAATGCTGATTAGTATTTGTTGGTGTTTGAAAACGCTTACGCCAACTAGGGCTACCAATATGCCTATGATGGATATCAAGGATTGGTTAGTTCCAAATGTGAGAAATCTATAGGCAACTAGACCAACTATAGGGATGGATATTCCCTCTTCTGCTTCTGGCTCTGTGAAACCAAGGCGGGTACACCTGATCCAATAGTTGTAATTCTAACTGATAACTTCAACTCTACCCCTTATTTCTTTATTGGATCTTTCAATAGATGAAATCAGTGAGAGAATACTAAACAACAACCTATTGTTCATTGATCCTCCATCACTGGGTAGGACAACATAAAAGTAAATAAAAGTAAATACTGGTAATGATTTAATGCTTTCTTGCAGAATGTAAACAATCATGCAACACATGTAACAGTACAGGGGTTACTAGCTCATGATCAGTGCCTTATCCATTGGGCATCACACCTGAAACAGACATGAAATACAAGAACAACTACTAGATTCATCTGAGAAACCAAGCCATAAACACAATCAAACATCTTTTACACTGCTTACAGACATCCTTCCTGATTGAACCAAAAGAATCTGTGCTTCACTCAGAGGCTTTTAACCTGATCCTGGATCAAGGCTGAGAGACAAAACACATACACCAGTAACCTAATGCAATGAGTCAAAAAACTTAGAATTCATCAAGAACAACTAAAGGAGAGATCCAAGAATGAGTAACTGTATTAAGTATATGGGTTCAAATACCTGTATTACAAACTGATTCAGTGATACTATAGACACAGTGCAACAGATATAGAAGTTTTCTTCTTAATACTGATACAGAAAGCAAAAATGGTTACAACCCAGACTGGAGATACACACTTGCCTTTCAGCCTCCTGTGTCAAGAAAATTCAGCCAGCCCCTTAAAAAAGATCACAAAATTCCCTTTATAGAAACAGGGATACACAAAATATCAATTAGGGAACTTTTTAGGGCAACAATACTAACCCTAAAACTCATCAAAATATCCTAGACAATTTTGAAATCTGATTACATTCCAGAACATACTTTACAAAATATCTGCAACTCTAATCCAAACTGGACCTCGGGTTACACAGCCTGATACTACTCTCACCAACTTTCTCAAAACTAAAAATAAATGCCACCATTGCGTTTCTTGTTTCGAGCCGATTCCGGAAACATATAATATCGATATATTTGGCCAAAAAATAAGCCTTGGGTGCCAATTTTCATTAGAAGACTGTTTTATTTAAATATTTGAATTTTTATAAAGTGCAGACTTTATTATTTCGAAATTCAACTATGCAGACCCTTGAAAACCATGGTGGGCCCCATTCACCACTTGGCACACTCCGATTGGTCCACCTCATCATCTTGCTAGAGCTGTGTACACCTCCTTGCCACATGTCGTATTGTGATAGGTTCATTCCATTGACTGGGCGTCTATATGCCAGATCACCTCGGGACACGTGTCGTATTGTCGTTCATCTGCTATAGTTAAATGGTGAGCATCTTTCCTTTACACTTTAGCGAGGATCGTTAGATAGGCACACATCCCAAGGTGATCGAGCATCTGCACAAGCCCCACCTCATCAGCGCCCTGTCAGCATCCTTTGCCAAGTGTCATATTTCAATTGGTTTGCAGGTCCATCTGGGCGCCAAACTGCAACATTACTCCACATCATTAGGTGACAGGTGTCACCTCGTCGTTGATCTCACTATGCTAAACTTCGTGCAACTGTAACTTGGCGCTTTGGCGACGACCACTAGATTTGGCACGCATCCCAATGCACGAGTGGACCTGCACTTCAAACTTTTCATTAAAATATATTTACCTTGCGTGTGCGGGCCACATTTAACGTCAATACTGATCTCGGGTCACACGCGCGTGAAGGAGGCCATAGAGTCTTCCTTTTTCATTACCTTACAATACTATATGAGTGTTTTTTCTGATAAACATTTCAATGTGAAGCCCCAACATCAATGTGGGACAAATGAACATAGGAAAACCTCTGAAACTTCCACTCTTCTACTTGCGTTAAACTGTTCTTACTTTGTTGGGCGTTTTGTTTTAATGCTGGGACCTTCCTTTAAAATACTGGGCATTTCTAATGGTGCTGGGTCGTTTTACTTTGTTGCTGGGCGTTTTTGCAAAAGCTGGGACGTTTTTGCAAGTGCTGGGATGTTTTTGCAAGCGCTGGGTTGTTGAAAACGCCGGTCATGTCAATTAGAATGCTGATTCATTCCTTTTAAGGCTGCCCTCTTTTATTTGCTGGTCTTAGCTTCAAAAACGTGCAACAAATCTCCTTTTTTATCAACGCTGGACCGTTGAATTGACATTGAAACTTTGTTTATTTGAAGTTGCATCCCCCTTTTGAAATACTGATTCCCACTTTTAAAATGTGCCAGATTCTAATTTTAAATGTGCTAAATCACGAATACATCAGATGCTCTTCTTTACCTCCACAAATGCAAGTGAAAGCCAGTCATGGGTTTATCAACTCACCGAGCACGAAGAAGATCCATCAAGTGGCCTCACTTATCAATGCTGGGCGGTCTCTGATTTAACGTTGAATCCCCCTTATGTGCCGGAGTCTTTCTTTATTTCAAATACTGCCTCTCAAATGTTTAGTCTTCCATTGAAATGCTGAAACATAGCCATATCATTCAAACAAAAAGACTTTGACCACGCCAACTCTACTCCTTTCCTGAGAAGCAGCACTGGGGCCTTGAAGCATGAAGTCGGGTCCAAAAGTGGGCCCGGCTAAAAAAATTTCATTCCCATTCAAAATTTTCCCTTGACACTCTCGGGCACAAATTTCACAAACTGGGCATCGACCGAAAGCACTTGAAACACAATCCAGATCAATCGGCAAACTTTGCCCGAACACTGCAAACGGCAATTTTGACCGACCTAGAAAACAAGTCAAAACACCTTTTCGGGTCCCGCCAATTTGCACACTTGAAATTTGTAGTTCATCCTTCAACCCTAAAAAAATTTAGATTTTTCCTCCACTGGGGCATAAGGAATTTTAATCATGCAAAATGATTAAAATACTTCAGAATAAAATTCGGCTAGGCGTATATTTTGGCAAAAAATGAAAAGATGCCTGGGAACTTAAAATTTTAACCAATGTTAGATCGATATTCATCATAAACAATGCAACTGACAGCACTCAGTTTCGACATCCCGACACAAAGATATAACAATTTGAAGTTGACAATCTGCAGAGGTGGGATAGGACACAGTTGATGACAAATATTTTAATCGTTTTGATTGAATTTAAAAAGTAGGAAAATGGATTGTAGAGGTCTGAAACTTTGGCCACATGATGTATCTGACAAATGCAACAGAGTACAAAAGGAATTTCGTCAATAGGTGCAACGAGCCACAAATGGCGGGAGGTCAAAATCAGGTGTTTAGTTTGAAGACATAGTGAAACTTGCAAACTTGTGTAAATAGCTCTAGGAGATAGCGTTGCAATTATGGCAAATAGATTCATCAAGAGCTAAAACTCCTATCGAGACAAGTGTTTGCAACATGCTTCGTGACACAAAAGGAATCAAGGTCACATGACTCTCTGGTTGAAAGTTATAAGGGGTCAAACAGGGCGACAAATCACTGTCGGCAGAACACAACACACAACTTGCAAAAATTGCAAACGGAAACACCTTTGAAAACCCACCAAACGGATTGGTACAAGGGTCAAAATCAGAGCATAAGAAGTACTTCATGTCTACAATGCAATGCAGAAAACCATCTGATCAGGAGTGCAACTAGGAGAAAGTTACAAGCATGCAAAATAGTGTCCTGACAAGCAGTTACACTATTCAGCAATGCAATCAGTAGAAATTGCCTACAGAATGGCCCTTGAAAAGTGATCAAACGGATTCGTAATAACTTGAAACTTGGAACACACGAACCATTTTCACCATAGAACATAGATCAATAATCAGTTTGCATGGATCAATCCCTAGGTAAAAGATACAGGCCTCCAAACAAGGCTCCCAACAAGAAAAGCTCAAAGTGGCAAACTGCAGCTTTAAGTGAATCCCTCAAAATGGGTACTTACCAAATCAACTCAAACTGAAAACTGAAAGTTGCAAACCACTGAATGTGCTGAATGAAGAGTGTTCCAAGCATTTAAAGGCTCATATCACTTGATTTCAAATTGGCCCAAAATCAGGGCCACTCAAAGCAACATCATCAAACTGACCTTCCAAAGCAAAAAGAGCACTTCATTGCAAAAATTCACATAGGGGACCCAAAAATGCCTTCCTCATTTTTGAGCCCAACAGTATTCATGCCACAAAAATCATTATTAATTTTACTATAGAGTGCTGGCTGATCTTCAAATACAACTTTATCAAGCACTGCATCATCAAACTCACAAAATGCAACATCATCATTTAAAACTCTGTCACACATGGAAGAAGAACATTCTGATTTCTCACAATAGGAAGATAGTATGTCCTCATTTGCATCTGGTTCAACTGAATCTGAAACCTCCATGCGTTCTTCAAACAATGGATTGATAATTCCATGCAATACTCCTCTTTGAACATTATGACAAAAAATGAGTTGATCATCATCAAAATCCTCATCATATAAAGTATTAGTAAACACTTTAAATAAATTACTCATTTCATTTTCATGGAGTCTCTCAGCATATGAAGAAAAATCAGAACTATATGAAGATTCACTGTCAACATCACCCACCAAGCATATAGTGTCCATAATTATATCCTCTTCATTATCTTGTTTAGGATAACCACTATGGTATGACCATGATTCACCCCTAAACTCTCTGTTATATGCCACAACTTCATTATCTAATGCAGAACCATTGGATAACCTTTCATTCAAATCTTCATATTCATTGATATCATACTGAATCACCATTTCCTTATCTTCATACTTTGAGGACAAATCACTCTCAAGCTCTTGATATTCAAACTGATTTGCATAATGTAAAAACTGAGATGCATTCTCATTTTTAGATTCATAAAAAGAATTCATACCTTCACTTTCAAAAGAGTGTTCACTTCTATCACTACTTTCTTCTTCCCATGTTCCATCTGACTCATACAAAGACATCTCAACATCACTGCCTTCCTCATTCTCACTTGAATAACCATTTTCAGCACTATGTTCCTCTAACTGTGACTGATATGCACATGAATCACATTCTTCATCTTGTGTTACCAGCTCTTCTTGAAATGTAGGGTCAGCAACTTCAAATTCATCATTAGAGAGATAACTTTCAGCCTCTTCATTTGCACAAGACTGGGATATAGATGCAACAAGTTCATGTCTAGAAACACTAACAACATCATGTTCATAATCAATAGTACAAGAACTCACTACTGTAGATAGTTCACAATTCAAAATATCAGCACATTGTTCAATTCTATCAAAGTCTGGAACATATCTTACTACTATAGCATCATGAACACATGTTTCATTAATAGAAAAATACTCAACCGCATTTATACACATATTCTAATTTGAAATTTCAACTTGGTTGTAAACTACAACAGAAGTGTTAATTTTCTGATTCGAAACTGAGGCATCAACACTACACTCCTCTTTTCTTTCACATTCATTATACTGGCATACGCTCATGGCAAAATGACCTCTAGTCAATCCATACTTCAAACTATTTTCAATATCCATTGTAGTTATAAATGCTTGATATAATGATTTAGGTTCTTTATCCCTCAATAAGTAATTCATTTTCTTATCAAATGCATTGAAGTAGACACTTACACACACTTGATCATTGGGTCTGTAACTTTCAAGGATCTCATTCAAGACTTTTGCAAATCTGATATTGAATTGAGGAACAAGTTCATCATGCTCAATATGAATCTTCAAAAACTTATTATAAGAATTAGATATGCTTACCCTTTCTGCAAACTGCTCCATGAAGGTTGAATACAACTCACTCCAAGATGAAATAGAACATGCTGGTAGAAAAGAAAACCAGTCTCTAGCATCACCTTCTAAAGTTTGAACAAACAGTTTCATATGCACATCCTCATGAGCAATTTCAAAGTCACACATCAAGTCACAAAACAACTGAACATGATGACTGGCTGAAACAAGATGGTTCCCATTAAACTTAGGTAAAATTTTCTTGATATCATTAGGAATGACATTTGGGAAACCATGAATACCATCAAAACATAATGGCATATACCTCTTGGTAAAAATAGATCTAGAAACTTCATTAACCGGAAGCATGCTTGATGAAAAGAAATTTGACATTCTTTGAAACTTTGGAACTCATTCACCAATAATAATTCTCCTTCTTAACTTGCAACAGATCTATATACCTTCTACCAACCAATCTTTTCAAACATGCTTCACAAACTTCTACTTAACTCATAGTTCAAACCAGAAGTATGTAATTCTACACTCATATGTCCTTTCTTTAATGACAAAATCATTTGATAAGGACCATGTGAACACATAAAATACTAAATGGGGAATATCTGGAAGCCTTTGCTGATTGTTGTTGTTCTCTTCACATTTGACTGAAATATGAAACAAGGCTTCACACCTCAAGTTCATTCTAGCATAGAGTCGCCACCTCTCTTTATAGGATACAAAATTTTACTGATCTTCTTTGAAACACCAATAGATTCTGGGCATTCCTCCCAGCAAAGTCACATATAATTTTAAATTTTTACAACAACAAATCCAAGTAATACACTTGCAGATTTGAAAACAACTTTCAGATTATGACATTTATGTGACTCTTTCCCAAACTGAATATAGCAAGACTCTGGGATACTCTTAATAGTAAAATTATTTCCTTCCCCAGTAGAGTCACCAATTTGTTAGGGATTTTTCTTGTAGGGTCAAACTTGGCTAAAATATGGGCTTGGTTCTCAGCTAAAAAGGACTCCAAGTTTACAAGAAAAGCCTAATTAATGAGGACTGGATAAGATCCTCCTTCTGCTTCGAGCTCCACAAGACTCAAGCGGGTATTGCATATGAATAAGTTACTATATTTTCAAGTAAGCTTTTGATTAGTGGATATGTCTTCACTGTCATGCTATTGTGTTACTCAAATCTATTTCAATGAAAGATGATTCTATAAACAACTGAGAACAACATGTTACAGAATATGACAAAAGAAATTACAAATGTACTAGCATGAACAATGGGATAAGGATGTGAATCCTTCTTCTTTTTATGCGTACAACTCAAGGAAGGTTAACCTCTTGATTCTCTCTTCAAGGAATCAACAATCTGAACTGTATCACTTGGATATAGTTCTTTCACAATATGCACCAACTTAGAAACGGAAAAGAACTGGTAATGAAATTTTTTTTTGAAGACAGAAAGATGACTGCATCACTAACAGCCAACCAATGCCTATTCCATTGGGCAAAAGAGTCTGAATATAAATCCACAGGAAGATTTCAAGGAAATACAGTAGAATGCCTTACAAACTACATACAATCTGGATAGGATGCCGTACAACCAATCCTATTAATCTTATGGTCTTATCATCAAATCCTAATACAATATGTCTACTCTCTGAAATTATCTATGAAATTTAATCCTCTCCTTCAGAGAAACTCACAAATAATTAGACAAACTACTTTGTAGTTGGTATGTTTTCAGATGCCTTACAAATAAAACATACAAGAGCAGAATACAAAGTAAAGAGACAATAACCATGCAAGATAGAAATTGCACTATATTTTATTGAAAATGAACCTATCTCAATACATGCAAAGCTTAAAATTTCTAGAACTAAACACAAGACTGAGAAATTTTGCTCTATAGAAAGATATTCAATATTCACCATTAAGGGACATGCTCCCAACAGAGCAGTCACAAGAACTCTCCAAGAATAGGAGAAAAAACCCTTACAACTAAGAAGAGAAGAGAATAAAAAGAAGAGGAAGAAACCCTAAAATCTGTACTTGACCAACTCCTGTCCATTCTGCAATCTAATCTCATTTACTCTTCTTTCTTCTCTGAAAATCTGATCTTTTTGGGCATCTTCAAAATCTGATAAGTTTCTCATTTTTCCATAAAATCTACTCATCCACTGTGAATTTGATTTTCTTTGTCATTTACTCCTCTTTGAAATTTAATTTAGTCCTCTGTACCCTCTGATCCTTTCATCCACTAAAAATCTGAATCATTCCTCTACCGGATTTGCAAAATCAGTCAATTTTGGAAGAAAAAATCTCCCCAAAATCTAGTCGCAGATTAAAAGCTCTTACTGCTCTCAGCAACTTGATCTGATTTGGTTCTAACTACCATCATTGCATCCGTCATCTTCTAGCATTTTTTAAAATATATTATACTGCCATATTCTGATAAAAAATGAATCTCCCAGATATTTTTTAGTGAACAGCTTCTGTCATTAGAAAATTTCAAAAATCTCCAAAGTCTGAACTTTACAACTTTTTAAATCTTTTAAAGTTTTTAAAATCTGCACATGCCACCAAACTTTGCCACTTGTCACCATTTCATTGGAATCTGCAAATCTCATAATCATTTCCTCTCTTTACTTTTCTTCATGAGATTGGGAGACTAACTTTAGTCTCTAGATCTCCAGATGTTAGTGGCTTAACCACTAACATTTGGAGACTTGGAGACTAACCTCTAGTGGTTAGTCTTTAGATCTCTAGATGTTAGTGGCTTAACCACTAACATTTGGAGACTTGGAGACTAACCTCTAGTGGTTAGTCTCTAGATCTCTAGATGTTAGTGGCTTAACCACTAACATTTGGAGATTTGGAGACTAACATTTTTTTTCAGTATTTTTCTCCAAAAAAAATTTTGGGCCCACTTGCACGGAAACCAAGGTGGATGCACAAGCATGGACAAGCATAGCTTATTTCATTTGATTTACTTCATATGTTTGTGCTCTTTCATATAAAAACTTCAAATTTTAAAATTGAGAGCAATGTGGGATAAAAGTTTATGAAGAAAATATTGATTTTTCATGGCTGCCGACACTCAGAGAACCATAACTTTTGATTTTCAAACTAAATTTTTCTAAATTTTTTTTTTTTTATAATGCACACATAGCCATGTCAAACATATGTAAAATTTGGCCTGACCCAGTTTGTATTTTTTGAGTTATGATAAAAAAACGTGACTAAAAATCTGAATAATGCACACATAGTGAACATTGACAATCTGCAAATGGAATGACCTTAGAAAAGTGACTAAATGAACTCATGGGGAGCTAAAAATTGGCACGATGACTCATTTCCATGTCTAAAATATGATGCAACTGCTAGCACATTACAATCAATTTCTGGGAAGAAGATATAATCCTCCGAACAGGGCCTCCGACAGTGATTTGACACTTAGGCAGAATTGTGCAATTTGACACTTGCTCAAAATGGGACTTCACCGAATGATTCGAGATGACAAAATAACATCATGGAATGCATACACATACTGAATGAAGTGTTTTTAACACCTACAACACCTCATAAGCTTCAAACTGACAGTCGGGTATATATGCATGAAAAGGATTTAAAGATCTTCAAATTGCAAAATTTTAACATAGTACTCAAAACCCATTTTGCATTTTTGAGTACCAACAGACCAAGTGAACTCGGTAACCACAAAAAATTTTGCAACATCCTTCAGAGACCGAGTGAGCTCGGTAACCACTAACTTTCCTTCGATAACCGAGGAGGCTCAGTTAACACAGTTTTCTATCATAATTTCTTTTGACACTCGAGAGGTCTCGGTAGATACTGAAAACCGCCTAGCTGACCAACTAAGCTCGATAGACACTGAGAATGATAATTGATATAAAATTTGTGTGACATCACAGACAACACATAATTAATCCAACAATGTCCTTCAGACAATTGTATCCAACAATCTCCCTCTTTGGCATTGATGGCAACACAACATGTCATAGCACAATGAAATTTTACAGGAAAACATAGAATAAGAAACATATCCTTAGCTTCATTCCGATTCCCATCATCCTCAAACTTCTCTTTTTGACTGAGAACTGTCCCTCTTAACTTCTCAAATTCTTCTTCTTAGAAATTTCTTGAAATGACAACAAACTCTCCCTCTTTGACAACACATGCCAAAGACAACTTACACACTTTCGGTGAATATCAATGTACCTTAAGTATTGATTCATATGCAATGATTCCTTGACTATGCTGCATCAACTGATTGATCTTCAACATGTTCTGGTTGATACATCACTAAAACTTTATTTAGTGAACCTTGGACAGGGGAGTGACCCCTAACTTACCTCTTAGATACAAGAATGCATCCTTAGGTACTGGCTTGGTGAAGATATCTACAATCTATTTTTTTGTATGAACATATTCCAATCTGATTTCCTTGTCTTGCACCAATTCTCTGACAGAGTGATATTTTATAGCAATGTGCTTGGTTTTGGAATGCATTACTGGATTCTTTGAAATATTTATTGCACTTGTATTATCACAAAACATAACAACTGGTTCTTTGATCTCAATCTTCATGTCTTTCAATAACTATTTAAACCATATAATATTAGAGCAGTTTACTACTACAACAACATATTCTGCTTCTGTTGTGGATTGGGATGTGCAGTTTTGCTTTTTACTAGTCCAAGATACTAACCTCTTGCCAAGAAAGAATGCTCCACCACTTGTACTCTTTCTGTCATCAATGTTTCCTACCCAATCAACATCAGTAAACACTTTTAAGTCCAGATTGCCTCCAAATTTATACCACAAGCCATAATCTTCAATTCCTCTCAAGTACCTCAAGATTATTTTGATTTCCATCATGTGATTTTCTCTGGGTTTTGTTGAGAATCTTGCTACTATACTAACTGTTAAGGAAATAGCAGGCCTTGTGTGCACTACATACTGTAATTTTCCAATCATTAATCTGTATAAGGCCTGATTTACTTCTTTTGAATCATCATCTTTGGTAAGCTTCAGTCTAGTACACATGGGTGTACCAACTTATTTTGAATCTTCCATACCAAACTTCTTAAGTATTTCCCTGATATATTTAGACTGAGTAATGTAGATACCATTTTTGTTCTACTGAATCTGAAGTCCAACAAATTTTTTTATCTGACCAAACATAGACATTTCAAATTTTTTGTTCATATGCTTTGAAAATTCTTTGCACTGATCATCATTCCCTGTAAACACAGTATCATCCACAAATATTTCTGCCAAAACAATTTTGTTATCTAATCCTTCTTTGATGTATAAATTACTGTTATCATTAGCTCTTTTGAAATCAATCTGAGTAAGATAGTTATGTAATCTTTCATACCATGCTCTAGGGGCTTGTTTCAGACCATACAATGCTTTGTGTAACTTTTAGACCATATCCCTTTTGTCTGGATCAATAAAACCTTCAAGTTGCTCAATGTAGACTTCTTCATCAAGAATACCATTGAGAAATGCAGATTTTATATCCATCTGATATACCTTAAATCCTTTATGTGCTGCATATGCAAGTAAAGTCCTCACACTTTCTAATCTTGCAACAGGAGAAAAAGTCTCTCCATAATCTATACCTTCTTCTTGAGAATATCCTTACATACCAATCTTGCTTTGTTTCTTGATACTTGACCATCTTCATTCAACTTATTTCTGAATACCCATTTTGTCCCAATTATATTTTTATCTTTAGGCCTAGGTACAAGAGTCAATGTCTTATTTTTCTCTATTTGCTCTATTTCTTCAATCATAGCCTCAATCCAACTTTCATTTTCCAATGCATCTTTGACATTTTTAGGTTCAAAATCATCAAGTAAATATGTACCTTTTAGTTTACTTCTTGTCATAGTACCATCTGATTTGTTTCCAATAATCTGATCTGGTGTATGATGCTTCCTAACATACTTGGCCAATACAGGTTCCTTGCTTCTTCAATGAGTTACATTGTCATCTTCTTGAATTTCATCTTCAGGTTCAGGTTGCTCGGGCTTGGTAGATACTTTCTCGGTAGCTTCAGATTGAGACTCGGTACTTTGTGACTCAGTCTGAACTTCTTCTTGTGACTCGGTTACTATACTGGGCTTGGTAGATGTAGTTTCCTTATTGACAAATATGTCTGGCAATGTATCAGGTTCAATGTAAACAAATCTTTTGTAATCCTCTGGTTCCTTTTTGCTTTCTTCTTCAATCTTTTCTGCAAACTCATCAACTCTCACATGTGCACTTTCTGTGATTTTGTGAGTAGACAAATTTAGACATCTATATGCCTTACTATTGTAAGAATATCCCAAAAATATTCCTTCATCACTTTTTACATCAAATTTTCCTTTTCTAGATTCTTTCAAGATGTAACATTTACTACCAAATACTTTTAGGTAACTTACATTGGGTTTATAGCCATACCATAACTCATAAGGAGTCTTGAATGTGTCTTTCCTCAACTGTACTCGGTTCAAGGTATGAACTGTAGTGCTGATAGCTTCCTTCCAATATTTCATAGCAATGTTCTTTTCAATCATTAGAGTCCTTGCACAATCCATGGTAGATCTGTTCCTTCTTTCAGCTATTCCATTCTGCTCAGGAGTTCTCAAAGCTGATACCTATCTTTTGATTCCTCTTTCAATGCAAAAATTATTGAATTCATAGGAGATGAATTCACCACCTCTGTCTAATCTCAAGCACTTTATTCTTTTTCCCATTTCCTTTTCTACTCTTTTCAAATACCATTTGAACTTCTCAAATGCTTTTGACTTTTCTCTTAAATACATAACAGTCATCATTCTAGAGTAATCATCAACAAAGAGAATAAAGAATTTTTCTCCAGTATAGCTCTCAATTCTAATAGGTCCACATAAATCAGTATGCACAATTTCTAAAATATCTTCAGACTGATAGTTTTTACTTTTAAAACTAGACTTTCCCATTTTACCAATCTGACAATTCTTGCATAGACCAACATCAGGTTTCTTCAAAGTAGGAATACCTCTTACTTTCTTGAATTTGCTTATTTTCATCATGTTATCAAAATTTACATGACATAATCTTTTGTGCCATAACCAACTTTCTTCAAATTGAGCAATAAAACATGAGTGTTCACCAAGATCAAGATAAAACAGGTTATCTTTGGTTTGTTTGCCTGATCCTATCAGTTTTCCTTTATCATCCAGCAGTCTTGCTTTGCAAATCATGAATTCAACTTTGAATCCAATGTTGATTAGCTATGCTACACTTAGAAGATTATGCTTTAGTCCTTCAACCCAATATGCATTATCACATATAAGTTCTTTGTTTAATGAAATTTGTCTCTTTCCTTTTATACAACAAGGTTCATTGTTTCCAAACCTTACAGTACCACCATCATAGTTTTTAAAGTGTTCAAACTTAGTCCTGTCACCAGTCATATGATGTGAACATCCATTGTCTATAATCCATGTATCATTCTTTCTTATATGAGAGATAAGTGCCATCTCATCTTCATCATCATCAAATTCATCTTTTACAGCAATGAAAACAATTTCTTCTTCACTATCATCCGAATCTTTAGCCAAAAAATATGTTTTCTTACCTTTATCCTTGAATGATTTGAAATTCTTCTTGCCATTGTACCTGTAACCTTTCTTCTCATTTTTGCCTTGCTTGTTTGGGCACCTAGCTGCAATATGACTAGTTTCTTCACATGAAAAATAGATTAAGGGAGTTTTACCTTTGTATTTTCCTTTGCCTCTTGAATATTTCTTTGCAAGTAATGCTTCAATAACTTCAAGATCACTATCAGAACTTTCCTCTGATTCTTCTTCACTTTCTGATTAGATTTTCTTCCCCTTCTTAAGTGAAAGTTTGGCCTCAAAAGTTGATTCAATATTTTTAGGAGTTGGAACATAGTTGTCATAGTTATCCAGTTCAAAGGCTGTCAATCTTCCAACTAAGGCATCCAAAGTTATATTGTGATTTTCTTCACATCTTCTTTCTTGAATAGCAGATACTCTTATTGCATAGATAGGAAGTAATGTTCTAAGAACCTTACTTACAACGGTTTCATCATCAATTGTTCCTCCAAAAGCTTTGATTGCACTAACACTTGCCTTGATCCTTTCAACATATTTTGCAATGTTTTCATCTTCTCTCATTTTCATCTGATCAAACTATCCTCTTAGGATTTCTACTTTGGCTCTCTTCACATTGTCATCACCACCATAGATTTTCTTTAGCTTGCTTCACATTTCATGAGCATTTGTGCAATCTTTGATTTCATCAAATTTTTCATAGCTAAGAGCTGATGCAATGTCTATCATCATGGAGTTATGGTTCTTCTTCTCTGCAATGTCTTCAATAGTTAATGTGCTAGTAGGAGCTGTATAGTCTTGATCAATATATTTACATCCTGAATTACCAATGGAAGCCAGATGAAGTCTCATGAGACCTTGCCATGCTGAAAAGTTATCTCTATTAAGCCTTAGAATTTCTCTCTTGTAAGACATCCTGATCTTTAGCTTAGGTCCTTGAAACCCTTCCTGCAAGCACCAAAAGCTCTAATACAAATTGTTGGAAATATAGATGTAGTAACTGAGAGGGGGGGTGAATCAATTAACCACAAAAATATTACCACTGATCCCTTAGATGTCTTATTAAATTATTTACTATTGCCACTCGGTAAACATACAAAGAAATGCTGAAGCTCGATCTTTGCAGCGAGTATTAATTATAACTATTCTTAAGCATTCATTATTGATTAACATACATGAATAAAGAAAATAATATGAACACAAGAGACACCAATTTTAACGTGGAAACCCAATATGAGAAAAACCACCAATGTAACTAGCTACTACTTTTCACTCTTCTGAAGTGATGCCCGGTTAGGAGCCAACCCGATAAAAGGTTACAAAACACACTGTTAAGTGTGACCTTGTTAGAGGATTTAACCACCCTATTGGGAGTGGCCTTGTAAGAGATCTTTTGAAACAATTCAATAGAACTGTCACCTTGTTAGAGGATTTACAAAATGGTTGTTAAACTAACTCGGTTAAGAGATTTTGAAATCACTGCTACAATTGTAAGAGAGTAACAATGAAATGACCTAGTTAAGATGCAACTGAAATGCTAATTATAGATTTCTGTTATGCTTCACTAGATCCTTCTTGATCAAATAAATCTTTTCTACTCCTCAAGGATATCTAACCATCCTTCAAAATTCGCACACACCTTTCTTCAAAAATGATTTTGCATGATACATACTCAATTCACCACTTGACCTTCTATATATATATCATTCGGATTAATCATTCAGATTGTCAAGTTGGCACTAACAATCATTACAACAGTCAGCTGGGATAAACAAACTTTATTAACAAAATCCTTTGAAGGGCTGACCTTGCTCGGTAAACATTAATCCTGAAAAGATTTCCTTTGGTGACTGAGTGAACTCGGTAACCATAGCGAATTCTGCAACATCCTTCGGAGACCGAGTGAGCTCGATAACCACTAAATTTTCTTTGATAACTGAGGAGGCTCAGTTAACACTATTTTCTATCGTATTTTTTTTTGACACCCGAGAGGTCTTAGTAGACACTGAAAACCGCCTAGCTGACTAACTGAGCTCGGTAGACACTGAGAACTGCCTAGTTGACCGACTGAGCTCGGTAGACACTGAGAATGATAATTGATATGACATTTGTGTGACATCAAAGATAACACATAATTAATCCAAAAATGTCCTTCACATAATTGTATCCAACAAATACTCCTCGGTAACCCATGTAATCTCACGACTTCCTTAAAGAAAAGATCTACTACATTCACTACATCTGATGTTTTTCTACAAGGTATGAGATGTGCCATTTTAGAAAATCTATCCACAACCACAAATATAGAATCATTACCTCTTACTGTCTTTGGTAAGCCAAGAATAAAATCCATACTGATATCAGTCTAAGGTTTCTCAAGTATAGCAATCAGTGTATATAAACTAGTATTCTGACTTACTCCTTTTTCAAATTGACAAATTCCATGACTTTTCACAACTTTCTAAACATCCTTATACAACTGCGGCCAAAAGTACTTTTCCTTCAGCAAATTCTAGGTTTTTTCAATGCCAAAATGTCCATCCAAACCACTACTATGTTTCTCTTTTATCAGATTAGTTCTCATTACTCCTCTTGGTATACACAGCTGAATACCTTTAAACAACGTATCTTCCTAAATAAAATATTCATCCCATTTAGTATCATGTTGATCTTGTATAGGTGCTCTGCACTTTCTCCATGGCTCAGAAAAATTAGGGTCATTTTCATACAAATCTTTCATCTCATCAAAACCAAGAACTTGAATTTTCATCTCGACCATCAAAGATCTTCTTCTACTCAATGCATCAGCAACTCGGTTAGTGACTCCATTGTTATGTTTTATCACAAATGTGTAACTTTGCAAATACTCAACCCATTTCATATGTCTCTAATTTAACTTATTTTGACTACCCAAATACAGTAAAGCCTTATGATCAGTATACGACACAAATTCACTCAGTATCAAATAATGTTTCCATTTCTTCAGTGCTTGAACAATAGCATAGAATTCTTGGTCATACATAGAATATTTCCTTTTAGCATCATTCAACTTTTCACTAAAGAAAGCCACAGGTTTACCTTCTTGACTTAACACAGCTCCAATTGCATTTCCAATTGCATCACATTCCACTTGAAATACTTTACTGAAATTAGGTAATGCCAAAATAGGTAATTCAGCAACCTTCTGCTTCAATGCTTGAAAAATTTTATCAGCTACATGTGTTCACTTGAATTCTCTTTTGTGTCCTCTCATAGTCTCAGTCATAACATTACAAATTGAACTGAAATTCCTTATAAACTTTCGGTAAAAACTTGCCAATCCATGAAATGATCTTATCTCACTAGCATTCACAGGTGTAGGCCAATTCAAAATGGCTTCAACCTTTTCAGGATCCATCTTCAATCATCAGTCAAAATAACAAATCCCAAATACATAATTTCTTCTTTCATGAATGAACACCTTTTCAGATTTATCAGCTACTTTTCCTCTTTCAACCTCTGCAAAATGTGTCTAACATGAAACAAATGTTCTTCTCTGGTCTTACTAAATATCAGAATGTCATCAAGATATACAATCACGAACTTACCCAAGAATTTCTTCAAAACTTCATTCATCAACCTCATAAAAGTACTCGATGCATTAGTTAAACCAAAAGGCATAACCAACCACTCATACAAATCTTATTTTGTCTTGAAAGTAGTCTTCCATTCATCACCTTCTCTAATTTTGATATGATGATATCCACTTTTCAAATCAATCTTTGTGAAATACTTTGCTCCAGTCAAACTATCCATTATGTCATCCATCCTCGGTATAGGGAACCTACACTTCACTGTTATCTTATTGATTTCTCTAGAATCAGTGCACATTCTCCATTCTCCATTCTTCTTAGGTGCCAATATAGCAAGTACCACAAAAGCGCTTAAACTTTCTCTAATTAAACCTTTATCCAACAATTCTTGAATCTGTCGGTTCAATTCCTAATTTTCGATAGGTGTTAACCGATGAGGTGCCTTATTCGGTAAACTAGTTCTGGGGATTAAATCCATACAATGATCTATACTTCTCTTTGGTGGAAAACCATCAGGTACATTATCAGAAATTATTTCTCCATACTGAGTGAGTAACTTATCAATCTCCTTAGGAATATCATCTTCCATTTTCTTACTTGGTTTGTTAGGGATTACAACAAAACATACATTATCCTTCTTGAAAGAACTAAAAAAATTTCTTCCTTCCATCATGCAAACTTTCACATATGTGCAAACATTACTAATAGCTTCTTCCATCAATGGCAACGAGACTTGTTTCTTTCCATTAGCCACAATAGTATACTTATTCAATCTCCCATCAAATATAGCATGTCTATCATATTTCCAAGGTCTACCCAACAAAATATGAAAACAATCCATTGGCATTACATCACACAAAACCTTATCATAGTATTCCCCTATTTTCAAATTTAGATAACATTGTTCACTTACCAGGAGTGTATGCTCATCTTTGATCCATGAGATATGATAGGGTTTTGGGTGTTTGAGTCTTTCCAATTGTAATATACTAATCATCTCTTCAAATGCCAGATTCTCTGAGCTACCACTATTAATGATTACTTTCCAAACTTTGTCAGCAACTCTACATCTTGTCTTGAATAAAATTTTCCTTACTGGATCTTCCTTCTTTCTTTCATTCCACAGTGCTCTCCTCACCATTAGGTTACTTTCCTTTTCAGGTTCATTCAATGGTTCTTCTTGCACTACAACATTTCTACTGCTACTAGCCTTCTTACTTGCATGTGTACATTGAAAGGATCTATTCCCTTCTCCACAATTGTAATAATTTCCTTGGAAACTTCCTCTACTATAACCACCTTAGTAGTTACTACCTCTGCCTCTGGATGAACTTTCACCTTTCCACTCCATCTTACCTTTGTCTAGATTTGTTTTATCAGGTTTAGATCTACTATTTTCACTATTGGATCTACCTCTTCCTCTATGGAATCTACCACCTTGACCTCTCTACCTTTGTTCATGTCTTTTGTTTAGTTTCTCCTCGGCTTTCCAAGCAAATTGATAAGCCTCCTCAATACTTTCCAACTTAACCATGCTGATTTCTTCCTAGATAGAATTCCTTAGGCCATTCAGGTATCTGTTGATCCTTTCAACATCATCTTCATCATGACCAGATCTGATATCCAATTTGTAAAATTCCTCAGTATAATCCTTTACCAAGCTATCCTTCTGTCTCATACTTTGCATTTGCCAAATTAGGTTAATCTGATAGTCACAGGGTAAGAACTTTCTTTTCAACTTATTGACCATCTTACTCCATACTATGATCTTATCTTTTCCTTTCCTTTTCCTATCCAATTGCAGATGTTCCCACCATAGGGATGCATGTCCTTTCAACATAGTCCCTTCAATCTTCACCATTTTATCTTTAGGGATACTTTCATATTCAAAATACTTTTCCATCTCAATGATCTAGTCCATCAATTCATCAGAGTCCAACTTGCCACTATAATTAGGAGGATTAAAGTGCGGTGTTGACTTTAGACTTGTCAAGGCTTTCAGAAATCTTTCTTCACCCTAATCCATAATAGGTGCTAGTTCTGCATTAGCCTGTTCTTCCTCAACCTCATCATCACTAACATCTTCAAGATGTCTACCTCTTCTTTGGGTTGTCTCTACTGCTTCTAATCTAGTAGCAATTTGTCTTAGCATATCTTCCAAGCCTAGATCCGCATCTTGCCTCCCACGAACCATCTTGACAACCTTCTGCAATTGCAAGTCAGATCACAATCTGCTACCCTACAACAATCCAAATAAGGTTTCAAGAGGAACCTACAAACCTAGATCCACAGACCTAGATCAAGATCTAACCTTGCTCTGATACCATCGGACGAAGGGAAAGGATCAAGAGGGGCCAAGGCTATGGCTCACCCTAATGTTCCAAGCCTTCAAAACATAATGCGGAACCAAAACACAAGAAAGTGAGAGGGAGAAAGCAAGAACTGCATTATATTTCATCAACAAATAGTATACATGCCAGGCTATAAGGCCTTCCCGATTTAGGCCAGATATTACAATAAATTTAGAAGTCCTCAAACATGCAAGCATCTATCCCAAACATCTAACCTCTATCTCTAGAATTCCTCCTCTAAAACTAATGCCAAACTCTAACCTCAAACACTACATTTATACAAGAGTCTACGGAACTGAGTCGGCCTTCAGATCCATAATCAATGGAAGTAATGGTCAAATTTAGGACCACACACTTCCCAATGATGGATACCAGAATTAAATCTATGACCCTTAATAAATGCACAAGCTGGCCCCAACAGGAAACAAACTAAACCTATTGGTAAGTAGAGATAATTGACCAGCAGCAAAGCAATACTGAGCAACAGAGAATTAACCGACCACTAGGAAATTACCGACTACACTTGGCAACCAAAGAAAACTTCCATAGCATGACTGACCACATAGAGACTACTGACCGAACCCGGTAACTAAAGCAACCAATCAACTCGGTAGAAGAGCAAACAGACCAACTCGGTAAAAGAAGGAACCGAGCAACACAGGAAACAACAAACATATTTTTGGTGATAGAAGATTGCCAAGAACTCGAAATTCTCTTGCATCAAGTAGGAAAAAGTTTCAGTCATTAGACTTAAAAAACAAATTTGATTATCTTGCTGAAATTTCATGACTTGGTTTATTATTTATGTTTTTAGTATTAAAATTTATAATTTGTTGTTAGAATAATTCTCTATGTAGTAGGAAAAAGTTTCAGTCATAAGACTTAAAAACAAATTTGATTATCTTGTTGAAATTTCATGACTTCGTTTATTATTTATGTTTTTAGTATTAAAATTTATAATTTGTTAGAATAATTCTCTATAATGAATAAGAAATATTTGAAATTACAAGGTAATGATTTTTATAAAAGAAGAAAATGATATTGATAACAAAAATCTTAAATTGCAATGTGATGAATATTTTTAAAGATAAAAATTATAGCGATAATATTTATTTACGATTTTATATTACTTCATGTCTATTCAACTTCTTAAATGAAATTTTAAATTTCTTTGAATATTTCACTATGACTCCATCTAAAAGTTAAGTGATTTAAGATATTCATATATTTTAGGTCTAAATCATTAATGACAAATGTGAAATGTCTCATTACATAGGTATTGGTCACTAAATAGTGATTCTCAACTATCAACTACAAGTTGACGAGGGACCCAAAAATCACACACTATAATCACCAAGAAAAGATTAGTACTACTCATTTTCATTCATATTTGGCCACCTATTCCACATCACTTTTAATGTGTCACAATATTATATGAATTTTTTAAGGCTTGTCAATTAATAATAGCCAAGATATGGATTAAATTGAAGGGAGAAATAACATGTGTCATTGCGTACACATATTTGATGGTATTGTGTTGCATGGGTTGTTTCCATGCATCATTCCTTCTTTATATTTGTAGACATATAAAAATAGATAATACTTTTTGTGCCCTTGCATTATTAATTTTTTCTCCTAGCTCTTATCCAAGCCCATTTCTAGTCAATATACTGCAAATATGATGTTTTATGTTCGCATAGTGATCTAAACCTCTATCCCAAATTGAGTGCACTTGATTCCTTCTATGTCTACCTTGTTTTGGGATGACAAAAATACCTTTGGACACCCTTGTCTATTCAATTAAATTTTGGGGTGTCATTGACTTGCCAAATTGGGTCCAATATCAATTAATATGGAAGTGTTAGGTTCCCACTAGTTGTTCCTTGATCCTTATGTCTAAATATGACCATTGGTGGTCATCTTAATTCACAAAACACCTTGAGAACATTATATAAGAGCATTATTTCAATTCATTTTCACATCAAATACACATCATGCACATTTTAGATGTATCATTCAATCAAGACAACATTTCTTCTATCATATCCTTCAAGCATTTTTCAATCTAAGCAATGTGGAGCAATAGGATACAACAATATTCATGCATGCATGTTTTTTTGATTGATCTCCTTTATCTCTTATCATGTCATGATATTGTATCAATGCTTGTGATCATATTCAAAGAGTGTTTCATCATCAAGCTTGACGTATAACATTCAACATTCTACTTAAGAGCTTCCTTTTCAAGTTATCAATTTCAATTCAATGTTTATTCCAAATCAATGTTTGATTTAGGCAAACCCCTATCAACCTAACCCATTCTCTCTTTTTTATATTCATTTGATAGGATTTGTAGACATAAATCTAGATTCAAGAATGCATATAGAGTCCTATAGAACCCGCTTTTGTAGAGGCAAAAAAGTAGGATCAATGTCGATTTGAACTAACATCATGTGACACTTTTTTTATGAATCTTTTCTAGAGGATTTCTCAACAAAATCAAGTGAAAATGGAAAACACAATCATTGTCCGTGTCTAATAAATCTAGGACAAGGGTGCCCAAAACTGACATGACAACCACTTTCAACCTCAAATTTTAGATACATGTTCCTCTCATTATCCTCTCTCTAGATCTATACTCCATGTCTACATGTCTAATCTAAGACATTATGTGCATGATAATTACTACCAATCTCACACTTTTGGCCCTAGATCTAGCATGTAAGTTACATCTTTTGATAGCTCATTTGTATCTCAATCAAGGAGTATTGAATTTAACTTGTGCCCAATCTTTTTTAATCAGAATCAAGGTTGAGCCAAATGGATGTACACTCTCCTTAATGTAATTCAAAGGAAAATAGATCCAATTCCTAGTTTGCATGTATAAACTATTGAACATCCATTCCCCCCCACATTACATTTTGGTGAACTTGACTCTTCTAACACTTTCATACTTCTAGTTTTTAGTTTCAAAACTGATTTTTGGATGACCTTATTAGATTTTAATGCTATTCATTTTTTTTATACATTTTCATTAGTTAAAAAGAGTGAATCATTTAATTTGATCTTACTTGTCTATTTTTATTGTATGAGCTTTATATGTGCTTTTTGGATATTAATTTATTCAAATCCTATTTAATTTCTACACCATATATTAGTTTCTCAAATATATTTTTATCTTAATAGTGAATAGATTTTCACAATCCATGAGATAAATCTTGAATGTTGCTTCTTGATTCAACTGTGTGAGTATACATCAATGTTTTAGATCACACTCTATGATCCATCATTAGGATTGAAAGAGGAAAAATACATTTGTTTCTCCTTATACTTTTGCTCTTTCATACCGATGATGGATCACAGAGTGTGACCCAAAACATTGATGTATCGGGGCTCTTTCTTTTTCTTTTACCCACTGCTTACATCTCGCATCCTTAGACAATGTGATTGGATAGACAGATTTGTTGTGGAAGATGATGTTAGAGCTAGGGAAAATGAGTTTGAGGTGAATATTGGAGGTTATGGAATCTTCCAATTTGGACCCGATGGACATTCAAAATGATAGGGAGCCTCTTTTATGTCAGTAACGTAACATAGGTTTATTACTGTTGTATGTTTATGTAGCTAAGCTGGAAAACACCCTTCGGTGTAACAAACTGATAATCACGCTACTTAGGATATCTTTTCTCATCTTAGGAATGACTATTTCACTCTATTAGATGTATTTTCTGATGATTTAGATGTATATTTTATTTTTGTTTAAGAAAATATTTTTATCTCTTTACATTTCATCTCTATGCCTTTTTTTGTATTCATGGTTTCAAGACTATTCAGAGCTTTATCCTTGACATAACTACAAAATGTAGTACTCAGATAATAAATAGATCATGATCAGAGGTGGAAGAAGAAGGGAAGGACAAGGAATGACCTAGAAGGAAGGTGGAAAAATGTAAATTGGGGCTAAAAGTTGATTATCCAGATGTATCTATATACTTTATGATGTAACAAGGCTTAGACTATTTATCTAACAAATAAAAACTAATTTAATATATGCAATTTAACTATTCAAATCAATTAATATATAATTAAAAATATTGATAATATTATTAAATTATAAATTGATAATAATAAATTTAATATATAATATATAAAAAATTAGCAAATGAAAGAAAAGATTATATTAAAATATAATAATATTAGCCAATGAAAAAAGATTATATTAAAATAAATATATAATATATACTATATTATTTTACATTCGTTCTATTTACTTAATTTTTAAATCTATTTCTATATTAAGAATATGTATATTTATGAAATTAATAAGTATACCCAGTGAGAAGACGCCTTTAAAAGGGATGAGGCTGGGATAGTGCACTGGGAGACTTTGTCGGTATGGATACCTATAAGACCTTGGCTCTAAACTAAAGAAAATCCATTTATAAATGATTCTCAATAAAAAAAGATTAATAAGTATATGCACAAGATTAATGATGTACAACTAGAAAACATTAATGATGTACAACTAGAGAAATAATAAATATGTATCATTTATTGTGAGTGGAGTAGTGTGGGAGTATGGCATACGGTGCCATGGCATACATGTAGCCAATGCCTTTGTATGGTTGGTAAACACCAAAGATTGGCACAATATCTTCAATTTGCTTTTACAGACACATAAAAAGCAGGGAATTTAATTGGGGAGTACTCTTCTCTTTCCACAATTTTCCATGCATAATTTTTCTTTCTCTCCCACTCATCAGTCATTTCCACAAAATTCTCACTCTTTCATCCAGTCTTCTCCACCGGATATCCTTCTATGGATAGACATACCAAAACATCTCTGTAAGAAAGCGTCTGGGCAATTTTTTATGGCCTGAAAGAAAGCAAGCCTTCTTTTCAGTGCATTTGTGTTTTAAATCCTGTGAAATAGAATTTGATTGGCATGGGTGACCCTGGATTCATCTCAGGTTTGATAGGTGTTGGGATAACTATAGCTCTGAAAGAGCTCAGCGAGTTTATCAAGCTTGCTCTTTTTTGCAAGAAAGAACTCCACAAACTTGAGGACTATTTGAATGATGTTTCCCCTCTCAACATGGCCATCTAGAGGTATCAAATGCATCTAAATCTTGGCCAAATTGTCAATCATGAGTCAGAAATGATACACCCAAAGGCCGTGAACAAGTGGCTGAAAAAACTTGATTCGCTTGTTAGACAGGCCACCAAGGTTGCAAAAAAGTGTTTCATATGATTACCGATTTATAATGTGATATCACGCTATCGAATGAGATTGAGGATACGAAAAATTGTTGCAGACATTGAAAAGCATTAGAGGCAGGCTTCTTTGATTGGCATAATGACCACTCTTGCTAGCAATGAGGAGATCAAGTGCGGAATTCACCATATTGAACAAAGATTAGATCATCTAGGCACTGCAATTATAGCCTCGTCATTCGATTATCCAACATAGAGGTTGCAGCAAGTGAATGAGTGCCTTATTGTGGGACAAGATGAGGTGTTTTCTAAGCTGTAGGAAAAATTAATAGATGAAATCCAAGGTTTAACTTGCCTGGGAGTGGTTGCCATGGGCGGAGCTGGCAAAAATCTGCTTTTGAAAACTATGCTCAAAAGTGAAGAGGTGCAAAATAGCTTTAAGCATGATTTGGTGCTTTGGCTCACGGTCTCACACAACCCTTCTATTCCTAATCTTGGTAGTAGGCTTGGAAGGAAAATTGGTCTACAAATCAATCAGCCATTTGATGAAAGATGTAGCCAGGACGACTATGGGCGGCTGTGGATCTATGAAAAGTTGAAAAGCAGGAGCTTTTTACTATTCCTTGATGATGTTTGGGAAAATAGTGGCGGTGGTTTGTTGGAGGAGTTGGGCATGCCGATTGAAATGGTGCATAGCTGCAAACTGGTGGTGAGCACCAGGGACAAAAAAGTTCTGGTAAATTTAGGAGTAAATCTTGAGAATACGATCAGCTTAGGTGGTCTTTCAGAGGATCAAAGTTGGCAACTATTTTCATCTCATGCCTTCGCATACAACAATAGGTAGGTGTTGTTGATGATAGTGGAGGTAACGGCAAGGGTAGTTTGCAAGGAGTGTGATGGGCTTTTGCTTTCCATTAAAGTGATAGTGGCCACAATGGCAGGCGTCATGGATTTGGTAGAATGGGAGGTGATGCTCCAGAGGCTGCAAAATGCAAACAGGAAAGGTTGTCAGAGATATTATGGGGTTATATTTTTAAACAGTTTTGACATATACAAATATGATTTGTTTGAAAGGACAGTTGTATGAAGGTCATGCTTGACATGATGGGCACTAGCTATAAGGCTGGTGCAAATTTTTGGCTAGATAGCCAGTGCTGAGAGAGAGAGGGGAGGGCTGAAAGAAGGTAATAAGGGGGGGGGAGAGAGAGAGAGAGAGAGAGGGGGGGGGGATAGGAAGGTGGGAGAGAGCATATGTGTGTGTGAGAGAGACAGAGAGGGGGTGAAAGAGGGTAATAAGGGAAAATATAGAGGGTGTGAAGCTAGAGAGAGAGAGAGAGAGAGAGAGAGAGAGAGAGAGAGAGAGAGAGAGAGAGCATATATGTGTGTGAGAGAGACATAGAGAGGGGGTGAAAGAGGGTAATAAGGGAAAATATAGAGGGTACAAAGGTGGAGAGAGAGAGAGAGAGCTGAAAGAAGGTAATAAGGGGGAGAGAGAGGGGGAGAGAGAGGGTGATGTGAGAGAGAGAGAACTGAAAGAAGTTAATAAGGGGGTGAGAGAGGGAGAGAAAGAGGGTGATGAGAGAGAGAGAGAGGGAGAGAGGGTAGGAAGGTGGGAGAGAGCATATGTGTGTGTGAGAGAGACAGAGAGAGGGGGTGAAAGAGGGTAATAAGGGAAAATATAGAGGGTACAAAGGTGGAGAGAGAGAGAGAGGGGGGGGAATATAGAGGGTAGGAAGGTGGGAGAGAGCATATGTGTGTGAGAGAGAGAGGGGGGGTGAAAGAGGGTAATAAGGGAAAATATAGAGGGTAGGAAGGTGGAGAGAGAGAGAGAGAGAGGTGGGAGAGAGCATATGTGTGTGTGAGAGAGAGGGGGTGAAAGATGGTAAGAAGGGAAAATATAGAGGATAGGAAGGTGTATAAAGAGAGAGAGTATGGGGGAGGGAGAGAGAGAATTCTGTCTCTGTCTCTCTCTCTCTCTCTCTCTCTCTCTCTTCCTTTCACTCTAACTATTTGTCATCACTATTTAAATCTATGACTTAAATAGGGCACACACCCTATAGGGTGATCGCACTATTGAAATCAATGACTTTCATAGGGCGCACACCCTATGGAAGTCATGGATTTCAGTGGTGCACTTGCCCTATAGGGCATGTGCCCTATAGGGCGCATGCACTTTATAAGGTATTGAAATTTACCAATCCTAAGGCTTAGATTTTCCTTGGAGATCCAATCCAAAGGCTTGGACGATTGAAAGAGGCCTGAGACGTATTTTCTAACAGACATACAAAAATATGACATCTTTTTTTGTGTCCTCCTCGTCATGTTTACTCGTGGCTCAAGGATGTAAAAATCAGACAACATGATATTGCAGATCTCTCTATTAGCTATCTAAGCATATAATTTATTTTGAATTCTGATTATGTTAAGTTTTTCAACTCTAATTTCTTTTGTGTATGTCCATTTTTTGTAAAAAACCAACATTTAGTATTTTGGGCATAGATTTTGGCTCATTCATCGTATTTTGCAACAAGTTACATTTTTAGAAACTAGACTCCATTCTACACACTTTAACCAAAAAAAAAGAAAATTTGATTTTTGATTAGTTTTAAATGATTTTTAGGGGGAGCACACATAAATTTCATGTTTTCAGGATGTGTGCACTTCGTAAATTCATAAAAAATTATACATTCATCAAACAATTACCAAAAAATTACAGGATAAACTACATGGTGTTAGCTAACTTCTCACCAGAGTGATTAAAAAAATTCAAAAAAAAAGTTAACATTTTAGGGGGAGCACACTAGATGCTATGTTATATTTTTTCACAAAAAATAGGACCACTTTTTGTGCTCCCCCTTTTTGAGGGCCTTAATATGCACCATTTTCAAAATAAGTTAGTATTTTAGGAGCAAGATTTAGAGTATTACAACTCTTTTTTTTGTCGCATCTTAAAATTTTGAGTCTAACTATCTTCAATTTCTTGTTGAAGTTTAGAGTTTGCTGATTTCAAGAAAAAAGTGGCATCTTATACCCCCTTTTTGGTCCCCCATCTTTGTGCACTTACTCAATTCTATTGTAATTGTTTGCATAGATAAATGTGCCAAAACTGATTACTATGTCATTTTATGTATTCCTCAATAAACACTGAAAATACTTCTCAGTAGTTATACTGGTGCTCAGTATCCAGTCTTCTCAGTGTTTACTAACTCTCAGTATCAATGTACACTGATGCATGGTAAAACTGCTCTAGTGCTTGGTTTGAACTAACATCTTTTGTTCTCAGTGTTGTCTTGAGATAACTTGGTGTATAGGCTTATGTAGTTAACCAACTAGCATGTTTGGCTTGAAGTGCTTGCTTTTACCGACTATATAGCATAGGTAACTGACTGATTAACTTTGATACTAATGACAATCTTTAATACTCAAAATAGAGATAACAATTTCCCCCTTTGGCATTAGTATCAAAATGTTTAATGTATATAGACTTGATGTCTTCAAAATTTATTCTAACTCCTCCATATACATAACAAAATTTCAAAAATTTACTTCCCCTTGATGCATGCTCCTGGTATTGTGTAGTATACTTAGCATTTATGTACATATTTGGCATATACATTGTTGTCCCCCTTTTTGATATTAATTCCAAATACAAAAAGTTTATACTTACAGCTTATCAAAAATGTGCTGATGGGTTTTCTTCAATGAATCCAAGAGGTTTGCCTATTCCTCTTTCAAGTTGGTGAGAGCAATGTGCTCAAGAGTGACTTGTGCATGCATGTCAAAGATGTTATCCAACACAGAGATTTTTGGTGTTGCAACAAGTGTTTGTGCTTTGACAATGTGCTTCTCAAAAAAAATTAGATAAGGAAGTAACTCGGTTTGTAGCTCAATGACCTGGTCACTTATTCTTTCTTCCTACTTCCTGAGATCTGCTCTTAACTGTCTGAGTTCCTGAACTCTTAATATATGCTTTGCAAAAGCTTGTGGCTCGGTTAAAGCTGCTTGTGCACTAGCTTGGATTTTAGTGTCTAGTTGTTTAATTTTTTCAATGATCTCAACAGTGAAGGTTTCCACAGTGCATAGATTAATCAAAAGTTGACTAATTAACTGATTAATAGACTGAATTTTAGTTATTACCTCATATAACTTCACCTTGTTTATTGCCACTTCCTGGCTGATTTTCTCTGCAAGTTTGTTCTGAATATTTGACTCTGCCCTTTCTTCAATTCTTTGCTCAACTTCAATGTTAGGGGCATTGATTTCTTCTACGAGTGTGGTAAGTTGGTCCATAATGGGAGTATCCTCATTAATTTGTACCTCTGGTATGACCTATTGTAAGATGTATCTTACATTCTTGAGTATTTTCTTTCTCTTTCTTTCCATCCTTAACTTTTCTCGTGTTACTTTCCTGGTACACAACTCCCCATATTTTCTAAGTTCCTCAGGGCTTAGGGTCATGGGGTCACAATCTGATATAAAAATTACTTCATCTAATGTGATTGGCCCTCTTCCTTGGCTCCTTTTCTTCTTCTTCTTCTCTAGCTCCTAAGGTGAGCTTTTTACAAATGATACTATATCCTTTACCTTAGAGCTTTGAGTAACCTGCCCAATTGACACATTTACTTCCTGCTTCTGCTCCTTCGAAACTTGTGTGTTGGTTGAATGAAATGGAGCTTTTAATGTTGTGTCCAATTATTCAGAAGAATGATGCAATAACATATAAATTAAAGTTATTTTAACAAGGTTAGCCACTGTAGCTTCACCACCTTTGAAGAAGGGATTTGGGAAGATTTCAAAGCCAAAAGCTGCTTCATCGACCAAGACATACACAAAAAGAGGAACCAAGGTTGTAGCTAAAGCACCAAGGAAAAGAAGGAGATTAATAAGAGGAAAGTAAGACCTTGAAGACGAAGAAAATGATATAAATCAGTTCAAGGTAGTCAGCAATAAAAATAGAAAAATTAATGAGGTTGTAGAAGAGATAATTGAAAATGGAGAACTCACAAATCCAGAACTTAGTGAGTTTGATAGCATGTCTACCAAGGATCAAAATAAAATAGAGGAGGTAGTCATCCAGATGATGATACGCTTCAAACAAGTTCCATTGGAGTTTTCCAAACAGCTACCTAAGGCATTAGAAGAGAGAATAAATAAAAAATGGTCCTATTCCTTGGACACAAAAAAGAACATGAGGGAACAATCCCTAGTTCTAGCAATTCCTATTTTGACTGTTGATGAAATAGATGAATATGTGATGACTTACTCTAGGAGATTCAGAGTAAAAAGCTGGGCTCTATAGATATTAGATGAAAATCTAGTAGACATAGATGAGTCTATTCAACTTATTTGGACATCCATAGTAGAGGCACGAGAGCAAGCTGAAAAGGAAGCATTTCTAAACTTGTCTAAGAAGAGATAGAGATCAAAAGGAAAAGGTGTCCACATTGATGATGCTGATTTGGAAAAGAAGACCAAAGAGAAAGATGCATCAATTATCGAGGTGATTGATACTACACTTGCCGATGTGGATATATACATTTCATACAATACACCAGATTAGGTCAAGACGCAAGTTGAAGACAATAACGCATTAGATGTACTCATTGAGGACATTACTAATGTTGATCCTAATGATATAGATGACGATGAGGATGTGAATATTGCAGGAGGCACAAATAAAGATGAAGGTACTATTATCGAGCCTACTATCACACTATTACTGGGTGAGCTTCTTATCCTTGTAGAAGTTGTTGAACTCTTGACAAAGGAACAACCTGAAGGCTCTAACCCTGAGAAACTGATAGACACACCAAGGGAACATGGATTGGGAACACCGACAGATACAAACAAGCTTGAAGAAAAAGAGGTAGATGAGACAAACACAAAGGGCCAAGATGACCCCACAGTAACTAAGGCTACCCCACCAGACACAACATCAAAATCTCTATCTTAGTCAACTGACACACAGGTTCTAGAGGAGAAGAAGTAGGAAGTAAATGTGTCAACTGGGCAAGTTGCTCAAAGCTCTGAGGTAAAGGATATAGTATCGTTTGTAAAATCTCACCTCAAGAGCCAAAGAAGAAGAAGAAGAAAAGGAAACAAGGATGAGGGCTGGTCACATTAGATGAAGTAATTGTTATACCAAATTGTGATCCCAGGACCCTAAGCCCCGAGGAACTTAGAAAATATGGGGAGTTGTGTACCAGGAAAGCAGCACAAGAAAAGTTAAGGATGGAAAGAAAGAGAAAGGAAATACTCGAGAACAATTGTTAGAATAATTATTCTATAGGATAACTGATCTAACTAATTCACCCCCCTATCATCTATATTTCTAGCTCATTAATTTCTGTTGGCTAACCTTCATCTAAATATTTCCAGCTCATCAATTTATGTCAGCCAATCTTCATCAATGAAGATTGGGACTGTTGGATAATTGATCTAACTGATTCACCCCCCTATCATCTATATTTCTAGCTCATCAATTTCTATTAGCTAACCTTAAGAATTTAATACTTTCATCCATGGGTATGTGTAGGATCATGGTATGCCAAATTAGGCCCTTAAGTGGCAATGAAAATTCAGAAAATTAGGTTTAGGCAAGTTGACATAAAAATTTGAACAAGTTATAAATATTATATCAAAAATATGTAAGAAGAGAATCTATAGAAAATTTAATTTAGTTTCTAAGATACTAGTCCTTTTTTGAAAAATAATTATTCTATATGTTGAAAATTTCAAATTTCAATGTAGTACTACAAAAATTTCAAGAAAAAAATAAGAAGTAGGTGTATGTCTGACCACCTTAAACACAATCAAATGATAATATTTTTTTACAAGATTATAGATAGAAGTAGTAGGCTCATGTCCAGATGTGACACATATTTTTTTGTAATTTTTTTTCCAAGTAAATAATGAATTATGATTTTTCTTCTACTACTTTTCTAGAATACAAAAACTCTCATGTCTAACCACGTTAACTTAGTCTAAACTTTGTCAAATTGAAATTTTTTTAAGTAAAAGAATAGAATGTGACACATGTTTTAGATTTCAAAAATGTTATATAATTTGAAAGTTATAGCTATTTTTCAATAAGTCTACCAATCAGGACTACAAAGATAACAAGTAGGTGTATGTCTAACCACATTAAACAAAATCAAATGATAATATTTTTTTATAAGATTCTAGATAAAAGTAGTAGACTCATGTTCGGATGTGATGTATATTTTTTTGTATTTTTTTCAAAGTAAATAATTAATTATGATTTTTCTACTACAATTTTTCTTGAATATAAAAACTCTCATGTCTGACCAAATTGACTTAGTCTAAAATTCATCAATTTGAAAGAATTGTTTATTATTATTGTATTAGGTGAAGCATAAAATGTGATGTATATTTTAGATTTCAAAAATGTTATATTGTTTGAAAGTTATAGTTGTTTTTCAAAGAGTCTATCAATCAGGACTTCTTTTTCACATCGCCACTCTTTGGCATACCATGATCCTGCACATTATATCAAAAATATGTAAGAAGAGAATCTATAGAAAATTAATTTAGTTTATAAGATACTAGTCATTTTTTGAAAAAAAATTATTCTATATGTTGAAATTTTCAAATTTCAATGTAGTACTATGAAAATTTCAAGAAAAAAATAAGTAGGTGTATGTCTAACCACCTTAAACACAATCAAATGATAATATTTTTTTACAAGATTATAGATAGAAGTAGTAGGCTCATGTCCAAATGTGACACATATTTTTTTATAATTTTTTTCCCAGTAAATAACGGATTATTATTTTTCTTCTACTACTTTTCCAGAATACAAAAACTCTCATGTCTAACCACGTTAACTTAGTCTAAACTTTGTCAAATTGAAATTTTTTTTTTAGTAAAAGAATAGAATGTGACACATGTGTTGGATTTCAAAAATGTTATACAGTTTGAAAGTTATAGCTATTTTTCAATAAGTCTATCAATCAGGACTACAAAGATAACAAGTAGGTGTATGCCTGACCACATTAAACAAAATCAAATGATAATATTTTTTTATAAGATTCTAGATAAAAGTAGTAGACTCGTGTTCAGATGTGATGTATATTTTTTTCCAAGTAAATAATTAATTATGATTTTTCTGCTACAATTTTTCTTGAATATAAAAATTCTCATGTCTGACCAGATTGACTTAGTCTAAAATTCATCAATTTGAAAGAATTGTTTATTATTATTTTATTAGGTAAAGCATAAAATGTGATGTATATTTTAGATTTCAAAAATGTTATATTGTTTGAAAGTTATATTTTTTTTTCGAAGAGTCTATCAATCAAGACTTCTTTTTCACATCGCCACTCTTTGGCATACCATGATCCTGCACATACCCCCATACTCGGTTAAAAAATAAATGCATCGGTGAACACAAGATCAGTTAATATTCTCACTCAATATACACTACACTAGCTCGGTGTATACTGAAGTGCTTCATCAACCGACCACATTGCCTTGTAACATTTTGCTTCCTTCTTCATAATAAATTAATGCAACATAATCAAGTCAACTATATGAATTCATAGACTCATCAATAAGTTACCAAAAGTATTCCTTCTCCTCATCTATCATATCCATCTTTCTCCATATAGATATCTCAGTTCTTCATCTTTTCTCTCTTTACAAATGTTTAGATATTTGTAACTATCATAATAAGTACTATCAAAACTAGTTGACATCAATGACAAAAAAATGATTGATTTAATTATCTTACATATCATTTTAGTACTCGGTGATCTTTAATCACTGATCTTCAAGTCATTCAAGTATTCAATCAGTTGTAGTTCAACAATCTCTCTCTTTTGCATTGATGGCAACTCAAGCAATATGACAACTATGTCATGCACATACCAAATATGTATTCTACAACTATGTAAGTAAATGTTGTAGCTTGGTAAGCTCTCCCTAGCTTGATATTTAATATCTCCAATCACTATGTTACATAACAACATTACAAGTATAGACTTTCCTCTATGGATTTGATCTTTGTAGCTCTTAGATTCCTTATGTTCTTCAACAACAAATCTTTAAAATGCTCCCTGAATTTCTCAGATTATCTCTCCCTTAGATAGATGTTCCATTGATCTTTCTATTTATCATATTGTTTATCTCTCCCTTTGACAACAATGCCAAAGAAAAACATAAAACATACAACTCTGCAATAGCTAAGTAATTCTCTATTGTTTGGTGCAAACAATGTATCTCGGTATACTGATATGCAAATCTCTATTTGAGTTCCTCAAATCTTTCACAACCTTAGACAAAATCCAAAGTGTGAGCTATGTTGCATCAACATGGATGATCTTCTAATAAGAATAGGTTGATCCAACCTCCAAATCACATTAGTGAATGGTAGATAGGGGATAGACCCAAAGTCTAGTCCTCAAGTATTCAAAAGTGTCCTTTGGTAGAGGCTTAGTAAAAATATCAGCAAGTTTCTCCTTTGATGTAACATATTCCAATTTGACTTGCTTCTCCTGTACTTGTTCTTTTAAGTAGTGATACTTAATAGAAATATGTTTTTTCTTCGAATGCATTACATGATTGTTAGAGATATTTATTGCACTAGTGTTGTCACAATATATAATAACCAGCTCAGTGATTACCTCATTCACCCCTTCCAACACTTGTTTGATATAAGCAATGTTTGAACAATTTGTAGCAGAAACAACATATTCTTCTTTGTTAGTAGAATGAGAAATACACGGTTGTTTCTTACTTGTCCAAGTAACAAGTCTTTCACCAAAGAAAAATGCTCCTCTAGTTGTGCTCTTTCTGTCAACTACATTTGTAGCCCAATCTACGTCAATGTAGACTCTTAGTTTAAATTTTCCTTCCTTAGGATACCATAAACCATATTCCTCTATTTTACTCAAGTATCTTAAGATTCTTTTTACTACAATCATATGTGAATCCTTTGGATTGGCAAAAAATCTAGCAACAATCCCCACTGCATGTGCAATATCTGGCCTACTATGTACTACACACATTAGTTTACCAATCATAGATTAGTAAAATGTCTAGTTTACCTCTGTAGATTCATCATCTTTTGTTAATTTGCAGCCTGTGACCATCGGTATTCCAACTGGTTTAGCATCTTCCATGCCAAATGTTCTCAATACTTCCTTTATGTACTTTGATTGTGTGATGAATATTCCATCATTTTGTTGAATAACCTGCAAGCCTAGAAAGAACTTATTCTCTCCAAACATAATATTAGAAGCTCCTTGTCAATCAATCAGAAGTGATCACAACTTGTAGCCTTAACCGACATACTTTATTATTTGCAGTAGTAAAGATTTGTGGGTGTCATCCCCACCATAGTTTTTACCTTCTAACAAAGGTTTCTGTGTTACCAAAATATTGGTGTCATGTGATTGATTTATTGTTGATTTCATGTTGTTTACTTTTACAAGTTAATTGAATGAATGATGCATACAATGGATATAGTACATAGTTGAGGTTACTACTGTTTATTGATAAAGATTTTGAGTGTTAAATTTTTTAAGGGCACTAATTCACCCCTCCCCTCTCAGTACCCTATCATTCCAATAGGAAATGTATCCCAGCTTTAGTGGTGTGGGAATTACGGTGGGAATGTAATAAGAGAATATTCCCTTAGATTTCATCTTCACTTGAAATTGTTCTCACCGGTATTGAAATATCAATCTCGAAAGTGGTTAATGCTAGCTACTCAAAATTCAAATAAAATCTAGTATTATCTTAATTGGGACAGTGTTGTTATTAGGAAATGGAAATATGTTCATGTGCCCATCACAGTTGGTGCATAAATTTCAAATAAATACTTCTCAATATAGAGACTTAGTTCGTTGGCATCCTCTTGTTCGTGGGCTGGTTAAAATCAATTTTGATGACCTTCTTCCCACAACAATCCTAGAAAATCTGGTGTTGGACTATGTATTAGAGATCATCAAGGTGAGGTTCTTGCCATAAAATCATTGCCCTTGCCTCAAGGTACAAACAACATGGTAGAAGCACATGCTCTATTTGTTGGTCTAGTTTTAGCAAAAAAATGTGGTTTTCAAAACATTTAGATAGAAGGTGACTCCTAGGTCATTATAAATGCTTGTATCAAAAGAGAATCACATAATTGGAAGATAGTTTATATTTTACAAAAAAATTGGAACCTACTCGATTCCTTTGATGAGAGATATATCATTCACACTTTGCATGAAGGAAATGCGTTGGCAGATCACTTAGCAAACTTGGGTTGTGATGGGTTGGCTCTCGAAACATCAAATCCACTTGAGTATATTAGCAATGATAGCATGATGTGAAGATTAATTTTGATTGATAATTCTTTAAGCACAGAGGATGAAGACACTTGTGTTGATGATTAAATTGGGGGATGACGTTGCCTGATGATTGTGACTGATGTATGTGAAATTATAGCCCAGACTTGAGTTCATATATGTGGCATCAGGTGTATGAGTTAAACTTGTACCCAATTGCCACCAGATCATAACTTTACATGCAAGGGCTCCCACAACATTGTATGAGTGTATTTATGTTTAATTTTTTATTAACCCGATTCACACATATACAATGGCCACCACTAAATGTAATGAGGATCGATTCCACATAGATTCTCAATAAATGTGTGTGTACCTATTTTCATTATATGGTGACCTCAAATTTATTGTGAATCTGTGCGGAGTTGATTGGGTCTGGTTCAAATGGAACCCTTGGCATGTCTTGATGTGAATGCCACAGTATCTAGGTAGATTATAAACTCAGTCTTGCTTCCATTTCCTATCAATGTGCTGAGAGTTTCTGTAGAATGGTGGTTAATCCACTCCTATGCCTGCATTGCAAGTCTTGTGGTTTATTCCATGATGACTTGTTACCGTGAAATTATATAATTTTTATTCTACCAAAGGAGACTAAGATGCCATGCCCTCCTTGAGTAGATGATATCTTCCTCAACTCTATTTTTATCTGTCACTCTCATGTGATTCAGAGTTCCATTCGCAAGGTGATTGGAGAACATGTATTATGTCCTAGGTTAAAGCAAGCTCTTTTCCCCTCGCAGATGATCTCAATATTTCTCTCCAATTTTATGGACCTCTTGTAGTCTGTCGACCTTCTAATGATAATTGAAAACAAGGTGATTCACCCAAAATTCATTTTGGGCAATAAATTAATGGTGGCTATTCAAATATATGATCTGTGACTGGGGTGTGCCTTTGTTGGTGGCTTATTTCCTTGCAATATCCTGATGGAAAAACTTGAACATATGATGATATACGACAAGCTCAAATAGGCTTTGGAGTAGCATAGCTTTCAGTTTCTCAAGTCAACTCTGCAAGTGGTGGTGAGGGTTTTGGGTCTAGAACTTGAGGCCAACATTCATCAGACTGTTAATTCCATACTATATTTATTGGGCACTCCAAACATCTCGCCGCATCCATGTCTCTAGGTAAAGGCTTTTGATTACAGGCCACTTTCTCCTCACCCCCTATCGTTGGTTCTGGATTTGAACTTACCTTCTTCAGTCAACTCTCCATCTACTTAATGTTGTGACTTCCCTTCTGGTTTTCTTTTTCAGACCATAGACCCCTGGTAGATTTAATATGATGGCTATGTTACAGATACCCTGAAGCCTCCCCCAATGGGATGGGAAGATGCATGGATATTTTCCCATGGACAAACAGAATGCTAGCATGGTGTCCCTAAGGATATAGAGGAATGAAATCTAACAGATAGGATTTAAATTTTTTCTTATTTGGGGGCTTCTTGTGACCTTTCAATTAAAATTTTGTGTGGGTTCCTTGATCAGCAGTCGTATGATAGATTTGTATCCCAAATTTCTAAATGTGTGGGAATATTATCTTTTAAGGCATGATTATATTATGATGTATATGTTTTACATCATTTTAATTAGATGCAGCATCTATTTATGTAAGATTACCATGTCTATACTATGTATTCGGCAACGATTCCAAGTTTTCTTTTCTGGTTCTTTCCCAGTTGAGTCTTTGAACCAGATTTAAATAAATATATATAGTGGCTAGCCCATTTTTGTTTATAAAAAAAACAATTGTTGTTTAAGGTGGTATAAATTAGAATACTCTATTTTTTCCTTTAACAAACAAAATAATGGATTACATACAGTCTTGTTTACAAGCTATAGATTAAAATTGTTTATGTTATAAGATAAAATAAAAATAGGGATTGACAGATTCAATTTCCTTCACACAATGAATCTTTTATCATAGAATCATTCAAAATGATAGTTCTAAGGTGGTGAGAATTGTGTGTTCAATATGAGGAAAAAAAACCCATCAAGGTCACAAATAATTTGGCTATAACAACAAATGAAAAATAGGTAGTATTTGGTCAATACATGCTCTATTGATTTAAATCTAGTCCATAGTTAGTGAGTGACTAATACCACCTTGGGGGTTGACATTAACTTTTAAAAATATGATAGAAATAAATAGTTGGTAAGAAAATTAATAAATAGAAGTTCGTGACCAAAAATTGACAGGAAGGAAGATTTGCATCCTTAAATCTACATTCTAAAAGGTATATTTTTCAATGCTTGAAATAACAATGCTTATAAGCAATGAGGAGACTTTATGGGTCTCTTCTCAAATGGTGAAAGATATCCCTACCACTTCAACTTCAATTTTGTGCCAGCCCAAGAATGGCTCTTTCTTGGACACACTTAAGGAGTTGAATCATGAATGAAAGGAGATTAATCTCCCTTCCATCTAGTTTCCTATGTTAGTCTATTCTTGTTCTTGCAGTTTTTGTTGCTCAATTTTTTTGTGTTTTATCATTTTGGTTGCTAGTTGAATTCACTCCTTGTGAATTCCTTTTGAACTACCTTCGAGCTTAATGTTGTGGGTTTAGGCCCTTTATCAATTTACTTTATTAGAACAATTCTTATTAGCAAATACAATCAACAATTAATTTTTTATATTTTAATCTCAAAACTATAATAAATACCTCTTCTATATATGTAATGATATACAACATACAAGTGAAAAAATGATGTAATATAGAATGAAATTGGAATGTTGGAATGGGTATGAAGGTTCTTGAAATAGGATAGAATATGACATAAAATGGAACATATTTTCTCTCATCAAGGTATTTTATAGTTAGTTTCATTTAATTGGTAAACTACATGGCAAGGTAATCTTAGACTTCATCTACCTAGTTAGATAGGTAGTTCACAATTACCTTTTCCATATTTTATTCTAGCTTAATGTACTTTTTATTTTTTAATTCTAGAATCTACCATTCTAGGATAATTGTTGTCTTGGATGTCATTACAAAGGGATAATATTAGCATTTCATTTGTTGGCTTTACATTTTACTCTCCAACTTAAAGGTGACATTTTACTTAAATTTTAATATCTTTTCATTTTATCTAATTGAAAAAGGAATTCATTTATAGAATTCCTGGTGCTTTGATCACTATAGTATTTTATTGGATGACCTCCTTGGTTAGTAAAAAGGTTGTACCCTATTTTTTAGAAACAACTATGGAATTTTCAATACTCTCCAACTTTAAGGTGACATTTTACTTAAATTTTAATACCTTTTCATTTTCTCTTTAGATTGAAAATGGAAGTCATTTATAGAAACCTTGAAGCTTTGATCACTATAGTATATTATTAGATGACCTCCTTCGTTAGTAAAAAGGTTGTACCCTATTTTTTAGAAACTAATATGGAATTTTCAATGCTTTTACTATTTGAGGTCATCCATTGGACACATTCATATGTTTTATTGAAGCTAAGGATTTATATTTTTCTCAACATTTTATGAAGTATTATATAGAATTAGAGTTCCCTTTGGAACCCTAGATATTCTATGTGGTGTTCTACTTAACTTGAGGAAAAAGTTACACATTTTGAGCATTTTATTTTTTATTATAGATAGTATTTTCCTATTGAGAGAAAATGTAGGTAGAAAATTAGAATATTTTCATAAGGCCAAACTCTCACGATCACTAAAATGACACTAGTAATTTGCATATGCAAGCTATCATAGCATTGTATGCATTATCTGATTATTTTTAACTAGTATTGATGGGTGAACCCACAATAGTGGGTTACACTTTTTTGCCTAAATGGACATTGTACTCTAAATTTTGAATATAACTTTTAGATTCGAATGCATTTTTCCGTTAAACCATTAAGAATCAGAAGATGAAGTAAGTTAGAGTCTTTTAAGATTTTCTATCTAGATTCTAAATATATTTTTTATTTTTATTTTTGAATTGATTTGATTGGTTTTTTCTTTCTCCCACAAAAATTGGTATGTTGCTAAGAATGTCATTTTCAAAGAGTTAAATTGTTTTCATAGAGCATAACTTTTTTTCTAAAATAGATATCAATGTAATTATTTCAAATTTAATTTTTTAACATCCATATGGAGGGCATGCAATTGCTTTTATGACATTATCATGATTATTTCATATTTTATTAATGTTTGAAGTTGACTAAGCCGTAATTTTGACATACCTTGACTACATAGCTTATAACTTTTGGTGTATTTGTCCAAAAAAAATTTTATAGAAAGATAACTTCAATACCTAGGGCATAGATATTTTTTAGAATTTTTTTTCTCTCATTTACTATTTTTCCATAAGCATCGAACATAGAGGTGGAGATATGATGAAATATCTATGTTTAGTAAAACTAAAAATACAAAGTCATAATAAACTTAATATATGTTAAAATTATAATAATTGGAAAGAGTTTTATCAGTAGTACCTTACTACATAGATAGGTTTTTTGAATGGATTCATTTGATCTGCCAAAAGATAAAGTCGAAGTGAATTTTATCAGCATTTTAATAGGTGCGAAGGAGACTCTATTATAGGTATGAATGAGGAGTATATATGTTATATCAATGATTTTTTTATCTAAGAGGCTTTGAGCTAACCATTTCTAATTAATTCCTTCAAATTGAACCTCTCAAGGCTTAAATAATCATATTTTATTAAAAATGTGTCATTTCAGTAAAAATCAGCATGTCTAAAAAAGTGTAACCCACTATTGTGGGGTCACCCTAAAAGAATGTAATTGGCATGTGAACCTTGAACACAAATGGTTGTGTGCACTAGTTGCAGCTCACTTATCTTTATGGAAAACCATTGGATCCAACATATTACTTCAAAAAATCATCTTAACCGGTGTTTACATTTCATGAGAATTAGCTTCTATGTGGTTTTTCCCAGTTTGGGTTTTCCATGTAAATCTTGGTGTTCTCTATGTCGATGTTCTTGTGTTTACATGTTTACATTTTCTATGGATGTTTTATGTGCTTAATCAATAAATCAGAAATTGTTATTATTGATATTTAATAGTTTACTGAGAGGGTAAAAGTTTTGTACATTGTGTGGGAATAACTAATTCAAACCCCCTCTTAGTTATTCGGCATGTTCAACAAATCTTATTTACATTGTAAGATTTGTTTTGTCTTTGCTAAAGTTCAAATTTCAAATTTATTGGTTTCATGGTTTACCACTTCAATAGTTTATAGTATCCTCCCTTTCTACTTCCATTGTCTCTTATAATTATTTATGGACATTTTTAATTTATTTTTAATTCTATAGAAATTTTAGGTCAATTTGGATGAATATGCTTAGGTAAAAGTCATTTCTTTCAACTCTTTCTATTTAGATCACTTACATCCTTTTTAAAAAAGAAACCTCTATAATTTTCTCATGCATTACAATCATAATTATGATTTCTAATGCTTCTTTCCATGCTTCAGCTTTTTCAATTTCACCTACCAAACTAGTTCAGTGATATTTCACAAAAAAATATTTCTCAAGTATTCTTCTAAAATTTCCCTCTCACCATTCTATTTTATAGTCCAAAAAACAAATTAAAAATAGGAACGCTAATAATTTGTTTTTACATTTTGTTCTTCATGGATGATGAAGTCAGTCCTCAAATTTAGCATTTAGAAAAAAATCAACAATGTTGTTAATCTTATGTGCTAAAATTGCATGTGATTAGTTGTTTCTCATGGGCATAGATCCATGTATAATCTTTTTACCCATCTAAAGAAGTAATCCTTCATAATTTTACTTGTGAAAAAGTTTCGCAGTTTTCTATTGTATATGTACATTACTATAGTCGTTACTGTTCACTAGCACCATCCTTAAATACAGTGTCTATAGACTTTTAGGTAGACATTCCAAGATACACTCTGTTCTTTCCACTCCACTACCAAACTTTCCTCAAGTTCATATTTTCCTTCAATTTTTGTCATCTTTACTACACTTGGACTTGGAATTTTTGTCCTCCTAGAATATGATCTACATTGTAAGATATATTTTTTTATCTCTACTTAAGCTTGAATTTTAAACTTATCGGTTTAATGTTTTACCACTTTAATGGTTTTCAATATCCTATGTGTCTACTTTCATTGTCTCTTATAATTATTCATGGGCATTAATAATATTTTCAGAGTGTTGTAGCCAATTTTGATTACAAGTTGTTCCAACAATATACACTAGGAGATCTAGATCTTCTTTTGCACTCGTTAAAATATAAACAAATTCTTTAGAAAAAAAATAAAAATAAAAATATTTATAAGCATATAAGCATCCCATATGTAAGTCTTACACATGTCTGAAGATGTTTGAAGCATCCTTTGTATACAGACACTATGAACAATAACGAGAAAGCTATTATTGTTATTTGGAGTAAATTTACTACATTATAACATTTGAGATCTATGGTTCAAATCTCTACAATTTTATGTTGATTTCAAGGTCTTCTTAGAAAATCCATGAAAGGTACAAAGATACTCTAAATACTATATGGTATAAATGCAATGCTACCAATGACAAGTGTGTGTTTAAATTCAAAAGCACAAGGTAAGAAATATGCATTGAACACTTAAAATTTTAAAACTATTATTTAGATGAATGAGTTTGACAATGTGTTTCATGGCTAGAAACTATCATTTCAAAAATTATAGGGTTGTATCTTGGCTTAATAATGTCCATGAATAAATTAAGTTTTGCAAATCTGTAGTTCTTATCCTTATTTAGAACTACTAATAGAGATCACTAGCTCTCCCTCGTTTGAACTTCTATTGTTATGTATTTGGATGTTGTTGTGCTCAAATAAAATACATGTATTCTATAGGTGTTGCTTTATGAATAAAATGTAACAACATTCTTTGACATTGCTGCTTAATAATGTGGAAAATACTATTTTTATGAACACCTTATTGGTTCTTTTAAATTGTGGGTTTTTTAAGAGCATTCAGAGGTGACTCTTTTCGGTAAAAATAAAAAATAAAAAAATTTATTTATCACAAGTGCTAAAATTAGAAATGATTATTCGTTATTCATGAAGACCAATCCATGTACAAGCTTGTTGTCCAAATACAAGCACAAAAACACAAGATATTAATTCAAAGAAAAATCTCAACAACCATACCTCCTTATCAACAACAAATACATTTCTTTTCACTTAAGTAGGAAATATTTGTACACTAATGACTATTACAATGATTTCTCTCCTCTTTTCTTCCTATAAAATAATATTTAAACTCATAGTAACTCAATTTATTTCTCTTTGACAATGGCAAGATGCACTTTTCATGGAGGCATATGAGGAATATAAAGCCTACCAAGCAATTCAGAAATGGATACTTGTAGTTGTGCATTATTGAAAATAATAATACCACAGCAATAATAGGAAAATGCATATCTCTTACAACACAATATTTTGACATTTCTACAAAGAGCACTTCTCTATATCCACAATGTAAATATGCTCTTGAACTTGCATATCAACTTTATCAGTAATTACCAATGCAAATAACTTATGAGTGCATAGAGCAATTTTTCTTTTTGCCATTGCAAATGGTATCTTACATTTTTTTATATGATTAAATGATCACTTATTAGCATGTTAATCAAATTAATATTTATCTATCAGCATAGATTAGTTAAAAGAATAGCATCAACGCCTATCAAGTGACTTCTTATATTTTCTAAACAAACTTATAACAAGAGAAGAGCAATTACAGAGGTATCTCTGACCCCCCACATGTTATTTGCTGAACACCCCATCATATTCAACAATCATCGAAGCTAATAATGCCAGGATGGTACAGCATTAATTCCATGCCCTTCGAGCCATTAATTTCCACTGTCTTATATATGCTCACTACCTCCTCAACTTACAAGGTTATAGGAAATAAATTAGCAAAACATTTTTCTTATTCGCTGTAGTTATTTTGGTGCTATCTTGCATTTTGGCAGTGAAGAGATGTCATACTCACCTTAGTCAATACCCTAGCAGAGAAACGTTTGGATATTTTCAGTCGAGATAAAGAGTCCTCCATTCGGAACTCATGGGCTTGGATTCCTTGCAATCTATTATTTATATTTTTTTAACTTTAGTGTCGGATTATCTTCTTCCATGTATGGAATTTAACAAGTGTGTTTTACGCATTTTAATTATAGTGTTGAATAATTTTTTTATATAGGCAATTTAATCAAATATGCTTCATGAATTAATTCTTGGATTGTTTTTTCTACTGAAGTGTATATTTCATCAAGATTTAATTTCAATTTTAAATAATTGATAAATTGTTTGTTATTGGGGAGGTTAAATTTTTTAAAATCTCTAAAATATAATGATTGTTTAATTTAAAGTAAATTTCAAATTAAACATTCTTTATTAAATAAAATTAATTTATAATTAAAGTGATAAATTTATTTTTTTAAATTTTATTTTGAATTTATTTGTCTATCAAACTTTCTTGTGTGACTTCAAATAGGAATGTAATGGATAACAATAAAGGTTGGAGGAGCAAGTAAAATGGTTAACATTATGAACTAACTAAATAGATTTATTGTGAATTGATTATATAGTGTGTGATCAATCAATTTTATTTAATAAGCAATAATGAAATTTTCTTAGAATAATATTCTTAAATACAATCAATTTAAATTTCTTAGAATAATCAATTTAATTTTAAGTTTAAATAATTGATAAGTTGTTTATTATTGTAGAGGTTAAATTTTTAAAATCTATAAAATGATAATGATTTTTTATTTTAAAGTAAATTTAAAATTAAATATTTTTAATTAAATAAAATTTTAATAAAAAATGATTATTTATATAAAAATAACATGTATTTGAAATAATAAAGTTATATGTTTATGTATTATTAGAATTTGTTTGTCTATTAACACATTCAAATATTTTGTGTGGCTTCAAATAGAAATGTAATCCATAAGGATAAAGGTTGGAGGTTTAGTAGTTGTTTTAAGGTTCTTCATTATTTGAATTTTTTAATTAAATCATGAAGGACCAAACATGTTTTGTCATTGAACAAATGTTGACACCACACTAAGTCACTAGTATATTTTGGTATGATTGTAACAATTTAAATTTCATGCAGAAAATTAATATGTTATAACTAATTCTTACATCCATTTATCAGTACTAACTAAATACATTAGAAAATGTAAGTGATATCCATTTTTGTGTGTACATAACCATTTCAATGATATACGTTTTTAGGTGTACATGCATAATTGAACATCGAAATTAAGTGTCTATAAAGTTATACATTATAATTGTATGACAACGCGATTTTTCCATTTCCTAAACAATAATGAAAGCTTCTTAGGATAATATTATTACATACACAATTTGAGACTTTTCAAGATCCATGATTATTTCTACAAAGGATACCTTAAAAACATAATCATATATAGTCGAAGTACTATAAATCAAAATCCAAAAGTATAGATCATGTAATCATATATGCTAAAAGTACCATAAATAAATGAAGTGATGAAATGAAATATGTTCTTTTCTCCTCTACATTTAATTTATTCGACAAATACTTAGAATATTATCATCATCTCAAAGTAATTAATTTGACTTGATGTCAAAATATCAAACTGAAATTTACTTTAATATTTTTTATTTTAATAGTTAATTAATGTATTTGAAATATAAAGAGTTCTAAGTAATTATCGGACATGACTAAACTCCCTATTGTACCATTGACTAAATTATAATACACGCGAAATTATCAAGCAGACTTAATAGCTCACTTACTATAATAATTCAAATACTTAGAATATTATCATTGTGTCAAAGTAATTAATTTAACTTGATGTCAAAAATTAAATTGGTGTTTACTTTTATTTATTCAACAAATGCTTAGAATATTACATTGTCTCAAAGTAATCAATTTAACTTGAAGTCAAAAAATCAAATTGATGTTTACTTTAATTTTTTTTAACACTTAATTAATATATTTGAAATATAGAGAGTTAGTAATTATCAGGCAGACTTAAATAGCTTACTTATTATACTAACAGTCACATGCTTTTGTGCATACAATGATACACTGATAGAAAATTAAATTTTCAAAATATTAATACATTTAAAATTATACTAATTTTTCTAATAAAAGTCTCTTACTAACATAAATTCACATAATTCATCCAAATAAATGATTGAAATATACTGTTTATCATAATTATCCCATAGAATAACCATCTTGAAAGCTTGATTGCGGCCGAGATCTGAGCCATATGCTGCCTCTTCCTTTTTATGTATCGCAGCTTTGATCAACGTTACAAAAAAAAGAATTGCATCAAAGCTTTATCTCCTGTGCTTAATTAATGCTCTGTCAGCAGAGCCACAATTGAAACTATATAACTATTTATATACGAAATACAAGTTAAAGACCACCAGTTAAAACAATCGACAACTGTCACAAGCAAAACTCAGAAACGCCAAGCAGTAAAACTGGAATGTTTCAGAGATCTCTCTGACACATGGCATGATCAGCACAGTACAGATTTCATTGCTGTCATGCTTCCAGACCATGACTGCCCCTTTTTACCTTCTCCTTCATTTCTTCACTCCCATCTTTCCCCTTCCCACCAATTTGAACATCACCAGCATTATTCCCCATCTCCACCTCAGACGAACCCGGCATTTCATGCTCGTACCCAATGTGAAAATACGCCACAATCTCTTCCAACGTCTTCCCTTTTGTCTCCGGCACAAGGAAATAGATAAAAATCGAACACAAACACGAAATACCGGCAAACAGAAAAAAAGCCCCGGGAACGGTAATAGCATTCGTCAAACTGAGAAAGCTAATGGAAACAACACCGCTCAAAGATCTGTTCACACCCACGCCAAGACTAGCGGCTTTTGCCCGAAGCCGGAGCGGAAAAATCTCCGATCCGAGCACCCAATTTACCGGCCCCATTCCGATTGAAAAAAACGCCACGTTCCCGCAAGCTGCAACGACGGCCAAATACCCGGCGGCCTCGTGTGCAACACCCGACGCATTCCCTATGAACTGCAAAGCCAAGGCCAATACAAGCAAAGAAACCGTCGATCCGATCGCGCTCGTTAACAACAGTGGCCGCCGCCCAACTCGATCGATCAAAAACGCCGCCACGATGACAAATCCGGCCTTGGCAAATCCGACGGCCATGGTTGCCCCGAGAACAGCCCCCTGGCTTTTCATACCCGCAGCCTTGAAAGTCGTGGGGGAATAGTAAACCGTGGCATCAATTCCCCCGGCCTGCTGAAAAAACTGCACGCCCAACGCGATGATGAGCATTCTTCTCACAGGCGCCGACGGCCGGAAAATCTCTCTCCACTTCGCCTCGCCGGAACCTTGCATGGCCCCGCCGCCGACTTTCTGCCTCGAGTACGTAATTCCATCTGCAATCTGAGCAAGCCTTTCATGCGCCTCTGCTCGGGATTCAGACGTCCGGAGCAAAACTTTTAGAGCATCATCTTTGCGTTCTTTCATTACCAGCCACCTCGGACTTTCCGGCATGGTGAGCACGCCGAAGCCGAGAAAAATCGGCGGCAGGACGCCTAGTCCGAGCATCACCCTCCAGTTGAGATGGTCCGGAAGGCCTTTCAGGGCGTAGTTTGCGATGTATCCGATGAAAATACCGACGTTGATGAAAATCTCGGGGAAACATGTGAGCGCGCCTCTTGTGGCGGCGGGGGCAACTTCGGCGGTGTAGACTGGTGCTATGAGCAGCGCGTAACCGACTCCTATTCCGCCCAGAAGTCTGCCGACCATGAGCCAGGCGAAGGTTGGAGCAACCGCCATTACCACGGAGCCCAGAAGGAATATGAGTGCTGCCAGTGCCATTGTCCACCTTCGCCCCACCGCGTCCGAGGTTTTTCCTGCAAGCCCTGCGCCCACTAGAGATATCAGGTTTAGTGACCCGATCAGCATCTCTACTTGTATGTCGTTCAGCCCCAGATCTCTGCGTATGAATATGACGGCGCCGCTCATCACTCCCACATCTGCAACAACAAGTCATTGTTAAGTAGATCCATAGTCAATAATCAGTGTCTACAGATGATTTCAGTTTAAGATTATTATTGAAATTTCAGTGTATGATTTCCTGATCGATCTTTTGGATCAACTTTCCTCTTTCCAATGATAGATCACTGAATGTCGTCAACACTTAATCAATTTTCTTCATCCATAATCATTAACTTGTTTATTCTTAAACAATTTTCACCAGGAATCAAGATTCTCTGTCCCTCTTCCATGACCCAACATCTCAGATGGACAGTTTCCTATCCAAGACATGATTAAAAAAACACACCCAACAAATCCAAAAGCAATCTTTATAAAAAATCATTGCTAATATTCAATCAATCTTCTTCATCCATAAATTAATAATTTCTTTATTCCCAAACAAGTTACACAAAGAGTTGAGTTTCCCAGTTTTGAGGTGGTTGTCCACAGTCAGCATGAATATCAAATTAGAGTTTTGGAGTGGTATACACAATATTTTCATATTTTTAAGGTTTTCTTTTTAATAAAGTAAGTTGAATAAATCTTTTTTTCACCAGATGGACAGAGTTTAAGCTAGGAACATGAATAATGAAGTTTCAACACAAGTTCTAGCTAGAATTACTCTCCCCACAATTTATAGATCAACCTAAATTTAAACTCTAATTTTCAAACTCATCTCATTACAAGTATCATTCTACCAGACATATCAATTTGATGAATATGACCATCCTTATTAATTGACAAAAGAACCCTTTGTCTTCATTACCCATACCCTCTACTCTGTTTCTTCATGGTGCTTTTAAGAAAAGTGGTACCCTTTCTACTTCTCTTAAGTGAATCACCTATAAGATATCCAGACAATTTTCATATACAGTGGATTCACAAACAATTTTCAAAGGTCTAATAGCTTTACAATATCTACCCAATTTGATTACGCATAGCATCTTTAACTCTAGATATGAGAGCAGTAATGAAACCAGTTGTTTATACAAATCATGTATTCGTTGCTATAGAATTTTTGTGAAAGAAAGCATACCATAGCCAAGCAAGATGGAGTTCATGGAGGCCAGCACTGCACATGCAATTACAAACTTGTTAACGGGTTTCTTCACATTGACTGAATCCTCCATGTCTAGTTCCTTTGCTTTAGAACTCAAATCCAAAGCTTCTGTCATCACCATCTTCTTCCTCTCTTTCTGCACTCACTACTCAGACACAAATTTCTACCATAATGGAATCCGCGACCTCCAAGTACTACCAACAAAATGTGTTGAGACATAATGTTCATGATGGTCACTTATTTAAATCAATTGGGAAGAGAAGGGTCCGACCATTTGAGTGGGTTTTTTGGTTGAAATACCTAGGATGGAGATGGAAAAAGACTTTTCAACCCACTTAGACATCTATTACCACTTGTACTAAAGATTTCACTGCTACAATTCCAAATGAAAAACAAGAATAGCTCTTGATTCACAAGAAGTCTAGCTGTTTGTCTCTTATCCAAAGAATCATTGGCTATGATAGTGTCCAATATAAGCAAAACTGTCTCCTTACCGCCGGATTCAGCAGATATGCTTGAAAGTTTTAGCAAGGTGAGGTGAATTTTCTTAATTCTTCTCACATAAGTCCACACAAATATGACAAGCTATGGAGGCCACGTTTTAAAGGTACGAAGGTGATGTTTGTGGACTCTAATTCACTGTATGCATCCCACGAAATCGATACACACTACACTAAAATTAAAATTATTTAATTTCAATTTTAAATAATTGATAAATTGTTTGTTATTGGGGAGGTTAAATTTTTTAAAATCTCTAAAATATAATGATCCTTTAGTTTAAAGGAAATTTTAAATTAAATATTTTTGATTAAATAGAATTGATTTATAAAAATAATTTATAACTGAAGTGATAAATTTTTTTGTTTATGTTTTATTTTGAATTTATTTGTCTATCAAACTTTGTTGTGTGGCTTCAAATAGGAATGTAACAGATAATAATAAAGGATGGAGGAGAAAGTAAAATGGTTAACATTATGAACTAACTAAATAGAAATTGGGTCAATTAATTATATAGTGTGTGATCAATCAATTTTATTTAATAAACAATAACGAAAGTTTCTTAGAATAATATTATTAAATACAATAAATTTAATTTTAAGTTTAAATAATTGATAAACTGTTTATTATTGTAGAGGTTAAATTTTTAAAATCTTTAAAATGATAATGATTTTTTATTTTAAAGTAAATTTTAAATGAAATATTTTTAGTTAAATAAAATTTTAGTAAAAAAATATTATTTATATAAAAATAACATGTATTTGAAATAATAAAGTTATATGTTTATGTATTATTAGAATTTGTTTGTCTATTAACACATTCAAATATTTTAGCGTGGCTTCGAATAGGAATGTAATCCATAACGATAAAGGTTAGAGGTTTACTAGTTGTTTTAAGGTTCTTCCTAATTTAAATTTTTTAATTAAATCCGTAAGGACCAAACATGTTTTGTCATGGAATAAATGTTAACACCACACTAAGTCACTACTATATTTTGGTATGATTGTAACAATTTAAATTCCATGCACAAAATTAATATGTTATAACTAATTCTTACATCCATTTATGAGTACTAACTAAATACATTACAAAACATAAGTGATATACATTTTTGTGTGTACAAAATCATTTCAACGATATATATGTTTTTAGGTGTACATGTGTATTTGAGCATCAAAATAAGTGTACAAAATCCTACATTGTAATTGTATGAGCACCTTATTTTTCCATTTCCTAAACAATAATGAAAGCTTTTTAGGAGAATATTATTGTATACACAATTTTGGGCACACAACTTGAGACTTTTTAAGATCCATAATTATTTCTAGAAAGGATAGTTAAAAAACATAATCATATATCAGTAGAAGTACTATAAATCAAAATCCAAAAGTATAGGTCATATAATCATATATGCTAAAAGTAACATAAATAATTGAAGTGATGAAATGAAATATGTACTTTTCTCCTCTACATTTAATTTATTTGAAAAATGTTTAGAATATTATTTTGAAATATAAAGAGTTAGTAATTATTGGATGCAGCTAAGCTCTGAATCTGAAAATTTTGTTTTGACATACTATATTAATTCAAATTGTTAGAATATTATCATTGTCTCAAAGTAATTAATTTAACTTGATGTCAAAAATTAAATTGGCATTTACTTTTATTTATTCAACAAATGCTTAGAATATTATCATTGTCTCAAAGTAATCAATTTAACTTGATGTCAAAAAATCAAATTGACGTAACTTACTTTAATATTTTTTTTAACACTTAATTAATATATTTGAAATATAGAGAGTTATGTTAGCTTGTGGTGATTAATCAGGAAAGTACTGTACACTTTTCCTCCCGACCTCGTCGGGATTCGGGGCCGGGCCGGGCCCTGAGCGGGGGTTTGGGGGCGGCAGCCCCCAAGAGCAGGGGTTCGGGGGCGCAGCCCCAGAGGAAATTTTTTTTTTGCGGCCGACTACTTTTTCAGTTATTTGGGCTGACTACTTATAACTCATTCTAACCCTAAAGCGGCAAAAAAAATATATTGTATAATATGGCTTAGGGTTAGGGATTTTCATTATGTATGATTTTAGTACTTGCGGCAAAATTGGGCTGTAAGGGATTACGGATTGTAATCAAGTTGTAATCACTGGATAATAATAATATTGGATTCACTGTTGGTGGACGTAGCCCAGGGTTTGGGTGAACCACGTTAAATCTGTGTGTCTTGTGTTCTATTCTATGTGGTTTATTATTTTCTGATATTAGTTATATTTGCACATAATTGTTATTTCTGCCTTGTTAATCCTAACAAGTGGTATTAGAGCGAGGTTATTTCATTCGTTCTTTCATCTATTCTCTGAAGCAGGTCTCACGAGTTAGTGGGAGAGTCTCTCGGTTAAGTGGGAGAAATGGGAGACGAGGGTAGGCTGAAGGTTGATAAGTTTAATGGGCAGAACTTCCAGTTATGGAAAATGCAAATGGAGGATTATCTCTATCAGAAGGATCTATGGTGGCCATTAGAGGGAGTAGCCAAGAAAGAGCAATCAATGTCTCAGGATGATTGGGATATTTTGGATAGGAAGGCACTGGGGAGTATTCATTTATGCCTAGCACAATCGGTGGCATTCAATATTACTGAAGCAAAGACAACTAAAGATCTGATGGAAACCCTAGCAAAGTTGTATGAAAAGCCTTCAGCTTCAAACAAGGTATTTCTTATGAAGCGTTTATTTAATATGAAAATGGTAGAAGGTGGGTCAGTTACTGATCATTTGAATGAGTTTAATACAGTTACAAGTCAATTAACCTCAGTTAAAATTACTTTTGATGAAGAGGTTAGAGCTCTCTTGATTTTGTGTTCTTTGCCAGAAAGCTGGAATGGCTTGGTAATGGCTGTTAGTAATTCTGTTTCTGGTTCTAATACCCTAAAGTATGATGATGTTATTGGTGTTATATTGAGTGAGGAAATTCGTAGGAAAAGCTTAGGGGCATCCACATCGGGTAGTGTATTGAATGCAGAAAGCAGAGGAAGAACAAGAGATAGAGGAAACAACTCTGGAAATCATGGGAAATCAAGAGGAAAATCAAAGGGAAAGAGGTCTGAATCTAAAGGGCCAAATGATTGCTAGTACTATGGAAAACCAGGTCATAAGAAGAAAGATTGTTGGTCTCGGAAGAAAGATCAAGGAGACAAAAATGATGGAAACAAGGAGGCAAATGTGGTAAGTAACAAATCTGAAGAGGATGCTTTGCTCTTGTCCTTAGAAAGTATTGATGATTCATGGGTTTTAGACTCTGGGGCTTCATTTCATGCTACACCCCATAGAAGTTATTTTGTTGATTATGTCCAAGGGGATTTTGGGCTAGTTTATTTGGGAGATAATGAACCCTGTCAGATTGTTGGAAAGGGAAAAATTAAGATTAAGTTGCAGAATGGGAATCATTGGCTACTACAAGAGGTAAGACATGTTCCAAGGCTGAGTAGAAATTTAATTTCAGTAGGGCAACTGGGTGATGAGGGTTGTACAGTTACTTTCAATGATAAAAATTGGAAGGTTTCAAAAGGTTCCTTAGTAGTAGCAAAAGGTGTGAAAGTAGGCACCTTATATCTTTGTACAGGTCATACTGTTCCTTCTACTTTAATTGTTTCAGAAGATAATGAATGTTCAGGAACAGTGGCTACAGTTGAGCAGGAAGAACATCAAACCATTGCTGTAGATTCTGACACAGCACTGTGGCACAACAGACTCGGGCACATGAGTGAAAAAGGTATGAAATTACTTCATTCAAAGAAAGTTTTACCTGGTCTGAAATGTGTCAATATGGATTTTTGTGAAAGTTGTGTTTATGGAAAACAAAAGAGAGTTAGTTTTGTGAAGAGTGGGAAGGAAAAGAAAAATGAGAGATTAGAGCTTGTGCATACAAATGTATGGGGACCAGCTCAGGTATCTTCCCTTGGTGGCTCTCTATATTATGTTACATTTATAGATGATGCAACAAGAAAAGTATGGATTTATTTCCTTAGACAGAAATCTGATGTATTTCAAACTTTTAAGAAATGGAAATGCTTGGTTGAAAATGAGACTGGTAAAAAGTTAAAATGTCTCAGATCTGATAATGGTGGTGAGTATTGCAGCACAGAGTTTGAAGAATATTGTTCCTCTAATGGTATTCGTAGGTAGAAAACTGTACCAAGGACTCCACAAGAAAATGGAGTGGCTGAACGCATGAACATGACAATAATGGAGCGTGCAAGGAGTATGAGGTTGCATGCTAGGCTACCCTAAAATATGTGGGCAGAGGCTATGAACACTGTTGTTTATTTAATCAATAGAGGCCCCTCTACTCCTTTGGACTGTGGTATTCCAGAGGAAGCATGGAGTGGTAAGAAGGTAAGTTATTCTTTTCTCAAAACCTTTGGTTGTGAAGCTTTTGCACTTATAGATTCTGAAAATAGAACCAAGCTGGAAGCTAAGTCAAAGAAATGTGTATTTGTTGGGTATGGAATTGATAAATTTGGTTATAGGCTTTGGGATTTTGAAAATCATAAAATTGTAAGAAGCAGGGATGTCATATTCAATGAGAAAGTATTGTACAAAGATCTGTTGCTGCAGCATGAGAAGAAAGAAAATGACTATGTAGTAGTGGATGATACTCCACAAGTTCATGTTCCAGTAGTTCCTTATGCTCCGCAACAATAGCAACAACAAATACCACACACCCCAATGAATGTTAGACGGTCAACAAGGCTAAGTAGACCTCCAGAAAGATTTTCTCCATCTTTGTATTCTATTTTGTTAACTGATGCTAGTGAACCTGAATGTTATCATGAAGCTGTGCAGGTGGATACAAAGCTTCAGTGGGAGTCTGCAATGACAGATGAAATGGACTCTTTGCTAAAAAATCAAACATGGGATTTATGTAAATTACCTGCAGGTAAAAGGGCTTTACAGAATAAATGGGTTTATAGGATAAAAGAAGAGGATGGAGGTAAGAAAAGATTTAAAGCCAGATTAGTCGTAAAAGGATTTGCACAGAAACATGGTATTGATTTTGATGAGATATTTTCTCCAGTTGTTAAAATGACTTCTATTCGTAATGTTTTAAGTATTGTGGCTACTGAAGATTTGCATTTAGAGCAGCTTGATGTTAAAACAGCTTTTCTTCATGGTGATTTGGATGAAGAAATATATATGGTTCAGCCACAAGGATTTGAGGTCCAAGGTAAGGAGAATTTGGTGTGCAGATTGCAGAAAAGTTTATATGGCTTGAAGCAAGCACCTCGGCAATGGTATATTAAATTTGACACTTTTATGAATGAGTATGGATATAGTCTATGTCATTCTGACCATTGTGTTTATTTTAAGAGGTTGGATAATGACAGCTACATTATTTTATGTTTATATGTTGATGATATGCTTGTAGCTGGGTCTAACATGGATCACATTAAGGGGTTGAAACAACAGTTAGCAAAATTTTTTGCTATGAAGGATTTGGGGGCAGCAAAACAAATCCTTGGTATGAAAATTTGTAGAGATAGGAAAAATAAGAAATTGTCTCTATCTCAGGCTGCTTATATTGAGAAGGTGTTGCAACGTTTCTCTATGGACAATGCCAAAGCTGTCAGCACACCTTTGCCTGGTCATTTGAAATTGACTAAGGATATGTGTCCCAAGACACTAGAAGAAGAGACTAAAATGTCTAAGGTACCTTATGCTTCAGCTATAGGGAGCTTAATGTATGCTATGGTATGTACTAGGCCAGATATTGCACATGCAGTGGGAGTCGTTAGCCGATATATGAGTAACCCTGGTATTGAGCATTGGAATGCAGTCAAATGGATTCTCAGATATTTGAGAGGCACATCCAGTAAGTGTTTACACTTTGGGGGTTCTACTACTACTGTACAAGGCTATGTTGACTCAGATTTGGCAGGAGATATAGATAGCAGGAGGAGTACTACAGGTTATATATTTACTGTTGGTGGGACAGCAGTGAGTTGGATTTCTCAACTACAAAAGGTGGTTGCTTTATCCACTATAGAGGCAGAGTATGTTGCTGCTACAGAGGCAGCCAAGGAGATGATATGGATTCAATTCTTCATGGAAGAATTGGGACATCCCCAAAAGGATAATTTTCTACATACAGATAGCCAAAGTGCCATTCATCTTGCAAAGAATTCTGCTTTGTACTCAAAGAAAAAACACATATAGTTGCGGTACCATTTCATTCGATCAGTTTTGGATGATGGGAAGTTAAGGCTGGAAAAGATTCATATTGATGATAATCCAGCAAATATGTTTACAAAGGTGGTAACAAGGGAGAAGTTGAACTCATGTTCAGCTTCAGTTGGTCTTCTAGACTGAACAAAATAAAGGAACAGCTGAGTCCAAGGTGGTTCAATCCAGTGGGAGCCTCATATGGGTAGCGATATTGCTACAGGATCAATCTCCAAGTGGGAGGTTTTTTAGTATAGTGTGGATACTGATCAGTCACCAAGTGGGAGATTGTTAGCTTGTGGTGACTAATCAGGAAAGTACTATCTAGGAAAGTACTGTACACTTTTCCTCCCGACCTTGCCGGGGTTCGGGGCCGGGCCGGGCCCCGAGCGGGGGTTTGGGGGCGGCAGCCCCCAAGAGCAGGGGTTCGGGGGCGCAGCCCCCGAGGAAATTTTTTTTTGCGGCCGACTAATTTTTCGGTTATTTGGGCCGACTACTTATAACTCATTCTAACCCTAAAGCAGCAAAAAAAAAAATTGTATAATATGGCTTAGGGTTAGGGATTTTCATTATGTATGATTTTAGTACTTGCGGTAGAATTGGGCTGTAAGGGATTACGGATTGTAATCAAGTTGTAATCACTGGATAATAATAATATTGGATTCGCTGTTGGTGGATGTAGCCCAGGGTTTGGGTGAACCACGTTAAATCTGTGTGTTTTGTGTTCTATTCTGTGTGGTTTATTATTTTTTGATATTAGTTATATTTGCACATAATTGTTATTTCTGCCTTGTTAATCCTAACAAGTTAGTAATTATTAGCCAGACTTAAATAGCTTACGTATTATACTGAAGGTGTTTCATAAATGAAACACATCTGGCTGGGTTAAGGCCATCGACAACCGTCTTGCATGTCGTACACATGCAAGACGATTGAATGTATCTCATTGGTTTATTTTTATCCTTTCTGATTGGCTAAGAAACTGCAGAACAGGTGGCGTTCATTTCTTTTCTGCGATTGGTTATGTCCTAAACATAACCCTATGGGAGTTAACCTCGTTGTAGTTAAACGCCACCTTGTTGTAGTTAAACACTGGCCTCAGTTTACAGAGGGGTTTTGGAGGAGGTTGTGGTGGTGAAAAGGATCTCGAAAGCTTCTAAATAGGATCTCAGTTTATATGTTGTAGTATTATACTTACCAGCCACTCTTTGTGACCTTGTAAGCCTTCCTAGTTAAGCTTCTTGACTGCAACAACAATGCCAGATCCGGGCTTAGTTGCTAACATTCCTTTCTCATCAATCCATCCTTTGAATACACATCCAAATCCTCCTTCACCCAGAAGGCTATCAAGGTGAAAGTTCCTGGTTGCATTTTTTAGGTCATTGAATGTGAAAACCTTCAAATTTAGTGAAGACAAAATCTCTCCATCAGACCGAGGAGTGGATGGGAAGCTCTTGTTTGTCTTCACACTAAAAGAAGACATACTTTGGGCAGATGGAGCTTCTTTGCTGGTAAACTTGGAGATTGTCCCTGCTTAAATTCATACACCATCTCAAAATCAAAATAACAAAAAAGCTACAAATCAATTAAGCAAAACAAAGTACCCAAAAAAGAAATCAATGAACCCATCAAGAGTAACCTATGAAAAATCTGTGCAATAATCAATGGTGACCTTGCTTACCAAATGAGGGTACACTTGTGGGCTGATCAGGAATCCCTCATGGGGAATCCCAACAGTTGCCCATGGCCTTTTTGTTGATGGCTTTCTTCCTCGTCTACTCCTTGTGAATTATAGAGTCCAAGATAACATTTAATGCTCCCAAACCCCCTTTGGTTTTAGTAAAACCAAGATCTAGGTATATGAAATTATGAGTAAAACTTGGCGTGCAAATAGAACACGCACAAAAATATGTGATTCTACATTCCAATGGAAAAATTCAAAACAAAGACAAAGCAAATATTTAAATACAAAGACAAAACCAAAAGAATTCAAGACACATTTGTTTCTTACAATCCACAATTATCTCAGAATACTTCAAAAAAAGGATCAAGAACATAATGCCTACAGATACAATATATTTTTTCAAAATGCAAGCCAAAAATTACTCCGCATTCTATTTACATCTGAGAGACTTCAAGTTTCCACCATGATAATAGCAGGAATGACAAGAAGATTTGCACATTTTGTTATACATAAAGTTAAACCAAAATGTGTTTGGGATGTAAACACTTTGCTTCAACATAATTTTCTCAAACAAACTCCAATTTTGAAAACCATACGCCCAAACACAAATGTCTTCAATTTTTGTCTTCTGTTTTCTTCAACAATTCATTACCATAAATTTTCTCTTAATAATGAATGCATCAGCATAGATTAATAACTACAGTTGAACAGAAAAATTGGTTACGCATAGCGAAGATGGGACAACTGTTAAACAAAATTGTTACGCGTGGCGAAGATGGGACACTTGTAATTTTAAACTTGCCTTAAAATCTTCGTTAATCATCTGTCTTATGTGGGTAAGATCAATTTAAAGCTAGTGAATGAACTTTTATTAATGAGGCTCCTATAGGAAAAAGCTTAAATCTTGGGAATGCAAAGAATAGTGGTTTTAAGTTTAACGAATGCCTTGATTGTAGGGTGTAAAGCTATATTCAACAACCTTTGCCAGCATCCTCAAAGCATAAGAAAGGATGGATTTTGTAAAAATCTTATCATCGGATATGCGTTGGTAGATGTGTGCAATATGTGGAAGGGAAAACAAGATGCGTGAACTGTTTAACCAGATGCCTCAAATAGATGTCGTCTCACGGAATGCAACAAGATTTGCAGAAAAGTATAACGGTGTGTTTGAAAAGTATAGTTAGTTTTAGAAGGGCAACAGTCATAGAAAATTGTACTCGAGACAATATAGTGTATACAGGGTTAGGTGTAATTTATTTTACAATAATATATATTGTTATTATAGTTAGTTAGATTAAGATTTAGTCCTGTTTGGTACATGTATAATATGACTAGAAATTACTAGTTATATTATATTATATTATATCAAAATGTTATATTATATTAAATCAAATTGGAATAAGAATTATTTTAAATTTCTTACTCATATATATTATATAAAATCAATCGTATCTATAAAAAGAAGAAATAAAAAATATAAGTAAAAAAGTTAAACAACATAACATCTATTCGGCGTAAAAATTGCATACCGAGTTGTAATTACTAGTTATACTAACAGTTACATGCTTTTGTGCATACAATGATATGCTGATAGAAAATTAAATTTTCAAAATATTAATACATTTAAAATTATACTAATTTTTCTAATAAAACTCTCTTCCTAAGATAAATTCACATAAATCATCCAAACAAATAATTGAAATATATTGTTTATCATAATTATCCCATAGAATAACCATTTTGAAAGCTTGATTGCGGCCGAGACCTGAGCCATATGCTGCCTCTTTCCTTTTATGTATCGCAGCTTTCATCAACGTTACAAAAAAACAGAATTCCATCAAAACTTTATCTCCTGTGCTTAATTAATGCTCTGTCAGCAGAGCCACAATTGAAACTATATAACCATTTATATACGGGCTGCCTTATATACGAAGCACAAGTTAAAGACCACCAGTTAAAACAATCGACAACTGTCACAAGCAAAACTCAGAAACGCCAAGAAGTAAAACTGAAATGTTTCAGAGATCTCTCTGACACACGGCATGATCAGCACAGTACAGATTTCATTGCTGTCATGCTTCCAGACCATGACTGCCCCCTTTTACCTTCTCCTTCATTTCTTCACTCCCATCTTTCCCCTTCCCACCAATTTGAACATCACCAGCATTATTCCGCATCTCCACCTCAGACGAACCCGGCATTTCATGCTCGTACCCAATGTGAAAATACGCTACAATCTCTTCCAACGTCTTCCCTTTTGTCTCCGGCACCAGGAAATAGATAAAAATCGAACACAGACCCGAAATACAGGCAAACAGGAAAAAGGCCCCGGGAACGGTAATAGCATTCGTCAAACTGAGAAAGCTAATGGAAACAACACCGCACAAAGATCTGTTCACACCGACGCCAAGACTAGCGGCTTTTGCCCGAAGCCGGAGCGGAAAAATCTCCGATCCGAGCACCCAATTTACCGGCCCCATTCCGATTGAAAAAAACGCCACGTTCCCGCAAGCCGCAACGACGGCCAAATACCCGGCGGCCTCGTGTGCAACACCCGACGCATTCCCTATGAACTGCAAAGCCAAGGCCAATACAAGCAAAGAAACAGTCGATCCGATCGCGCTCGTTAACAACAGTGGCCGCCGCCCAACTCGATCGATCAAAAACGCCGCCACGATGACAAATCCGGCCTTGGCAAATCCGACGGCCATGGTTGCCCCGAGAACAGCCCCCTGGCTTTTCATACCCGCAGCCTTGAAAGTCGTGGGGGAATAGTAAACCGTGGCATCAATTCCCCCGGCCTGCTGAAAAAACTGCACGCCCAACGCGATGATGAGCATTCTTCTCACAGGCGCCGACGGCCGGAAAATCTCTCTCCACTTCGCCTCGCCGGAACCTTGCATGGCCCCCCCGCCGACTTTCTGCCTCGAGTACGTAATTCCATCTGCAATCTGAGCAAGCCTTTCATGCGCCTCTGCTCGGGACTCAGACGTCCGGAGCAAAACTTTGAGGGCATCGTCGTTGCGTTCTTTCATGACCAGCCACCTCGGACTTTCCGGCATGGCCAGCACGCCGAAGCCAAGAAAAATCGGCGGCAGGACGCCCAATCCGAGCATCACCCTCCAGTTGAGATGATCAGGAAGGCCTTTCAGGGCGTAGTTTGCGATGTATCCGATGAAAATACCGACGTTGATGAAAATCTCGGGGAAGCATGTGAGCGCGCCTCTTGTGGCGGCGGGGGCAACTTCGGCGGTGTAGACTGGTGCTATGAGCAGCGCGTAACCGACTCCTATTCCTCCGAGAAGTCTGCCGACCATGAGCCAGGCGAAGGATGGAGCAACCGCCATTACCACGGAGCCCAGAAGGAATATGAGTGCTGCCAGGGCCATTGTCCACCTTCGCCCCACCGCGTCTGACGTTTTTCCTGCAAGCCCTGCACCCACTAGAGATATCAGGTTTAGTGACCCGATCAGCATCTCTATTTGTACGTCGTTCAGCCTCAGGTCTCTGCGTATGAATAAGACGGCGCCGCTCATTACTCCCGTATCTGCAACAACAACCCATTGTTAAGTACATCCATAGTCAATAACAGATGATTTCAATTTAAGATTATTATTGAAATTTCAGTGTGTGATTTTCTGATCGATCTTTTGGATCAACTTTCCTCTTTCCAATGATAGATCACTGAATGTCATCAACACTTCATCAATCTTCTTCATCCATAATCATGAACTTGTTTATTCTTAAACAAGTTTCACCAGGAATCAAGCCTCTCTGTCCCTCTTCCATGACCCAACATCTCAGATGGACAATTTTCTCATCCAAAACATGATTAAAAAAACATACCCAACAAATCCAAAAGCAATCTTTATCAAAAATCATTGCTAATTATTTTCAATCAATCTTCTTCATCCATAAATTATTAATTTCTTTATTCCCAAACAAGATACACAAAGAGTTAAGTTTCCCAGTTTTGAGGTGGTGTCCACAGTGACCATGAATATCAAATTAGAGTTTTGGAGTGGTATACACAATATATTCATATTTTTAAGGTTTTCTTTTTAATAAAGTAAGTTGAATAAATCTTTTGCTCACCAGATGGACAGAGTTTAAGGTAGGAACATGAATAATGAAGTTTCAACACAAGTTCTAGCTAGAATTATTCTCCCCACAATTTATAGATCAACCTAAATTTAAACTCTAATTTTCAAACTCATGTCATTACAAGTACCATTCTACCAGAAATATCAATTACATGAATATGGCCATGCTTATTAATTGAGACAAGCACCCTTTCTCTTCATTACCCATACTCTCTACTCCGTTTCTTCATGGTGCTTTTAGGCAAAATGGTACCCTTTCTACTTCTCCTAAGTGAAGCACCTATAAGATATCCAAACCATTTTCATATACAGTGGATTCACAAACAATTTTCAAAGGTCTAATAGCTTTACAATATCTACCCAATTTGATTATGCATAACATCTTTAACTCTACATATGAGAGCAGTAATGAAACCAGTTGTTTATACAGATCATATATTTGATGCAATAGAACTTTTGTGAAAGAAAGCATACCATAGCCAAGCAAGATGGAGTTCGTAGAGGCCAGCACTGCACATGCAATTACAAACTTTTTAACGGGTTTCTTCTCATTGACTGAATCCTCCATGTCTAGTTCCTTTGCTTTAGAACTCAAATCCAAAGCTTCTGTCATCGCCATCTTTTTCCTCTCTTTCTGCACTCACTACTCAGACACAAATTTCTACCATAATGGAATCCGCCACCTCCAACTAGTACCAACAAAATGTGTTGAGACATAATGTTCATGATGGTCACTTATTTAAATCAATTTTGAAGAGAAGGGTCCGACCATCTTAGTGGGTTTTTTGGTTGAAATACCTAGGATGGAGATGGAAAGAGACTTTTGAACCCACTTAGACATCTATTACCACTTGTACTAAAGATTTCACTGCTACAATTCCAAATGAAAAAAAAAAATAGCTGTTGATTCACAAGAAGTCTAGCTGTTTGTCTCTTATCCAAAGAATCATCGGCTATGATAGTGTCCAATGTAAGCAAAACTGTCTCCTGTCCGCAGGATTCAGCAGATATGCTTGAAAATTTTAGCAAGGTGAGGTGAATTTTCTTAATTCTTCTCACATAAGTCCACCCAAATATGACAAGCTATGGAGGCTACGTATTAAAGGTACGAAGGTGATGTTTGTGGACTCTAATTCACTGTATGCATCCCACGAAATCGATACACACTACAAGTAAAATTGAAGTCTTCGTAAAATGACAAAAGGACAATGGAATAAATTAAAGGGGTTGATGACTGGCTAAATAAAGATGTCCATACGTACTTGGAAACTTAAGAAAAGACCAGTTTAGTCAAGGAGTGTGCAGAGATATGAGGAAATCTGAATTCAAAAGTCAGCAATAATTTACAGAGGACAACATGCTAGCATCATTCCCACGGGCCAAGATCGCTGGGCAGTCAAATCATGTTGACTAAGCTGGTAATCATGGAATAAAAGTAGTCAGGGCTCATTACTATGTATGACTAAGGATGTTAGTATTTTTGTAAATTAAATTATTATCAGAGGTTTGGTCAAAGTAATGATAAGAGAGTTTTTTATACCAGATTCTCAATGGTGGCAGTCAAATTTGAATTCTTTTGGAGTCCCTCTGCTAAAATAATATGTAGAAATTCAGCCTGCAAACGTAAGACCTAACAAAAATACTAGCTATTTAATCCCTGCCATACTTATACGTGGCCTCACATCTGGGCATTTTGATTTGAACGTGTCATTAAGAGAGACGTGCCTGCTTGTACTACTAAACCGAAATGAAGTCTTTTCCCATTTTCTAGAAACTTTTTCATTAGGTTTCAATTTTTAACCACTACTAGAAAAGTCGTCTTATGTCACAGAATATTACTTTTAGTGATTGAATTGTCTTATTTTAGGAGGGAAAAAGATTCTTATTAATAAAGTAATGTACTTTTATTTGGCACGTGGCTAATTATTATCCATGTGCAAGCCTTCACTATGTTTGTTAACATAATTTAGTGTTTTTTAATATGAGACTTTAAATTGGTGGATGAAAATGAGGCTTGTTGATGTTTGTTAATGTAGAATAAGAGTGCAGGTCCGCCTTTAGTGCATGCTTTGAATTGTAAGGGTGAAGTATTATATTAAACATAAGTTGTATGATTTCATAAAGTATTATGTTAAACATATGTTGCATGCTTTGATAAAGATTGGTGCACTTTTCTAGATGATTATTAGAACTGTCTAGTAAATACACTCATTATATTGTGGGGTTTGAAGGTTTTAGATATATTTTCATTTGTAAGTGAAGCTTTATTTTTAAGCATGTCAATTTTGAAAGGTTATCTTTCTTTGTTTTACTCTAGTGTATGTATCACTTGATAAAGATTGGTGCACTTTTCTAGATGATTATTAGAATTGTCTAGTAAACACACTCATTATATTGTGGGGTTCGAAGGTTTTAGATATATTTTCATTTGTAAGTGAAGCTTGATTTTTAAGCATGTCAATTTTGAAAGGTTATCTTTCTTTGTTTTACTCTAGTGTATGTATCAATTCATTTAATTTGGATTAGATTCACTTACTTTTGACATTGAATCTCAAGCTTGTACATAATTTTAATGATAGGATAAACTTGTTTTATATATCCATGTATATAGTTGGATATAAGCTATGTAATTGTATCATACATTTTGTGACTTCTAGTAGACCTTCAAAATTAATGTCTACCTTGGATTATCCTTGATCAAATATTAAGGAAAACTCTATTTGATAGATTCAAAACAAGTGCTTTTAATTAGGAAAACAAATATGCTCAAGTAGTTCTTTCTACTTGTGTGCGTGAAAATTGTACCTGCTAAGAAGACACAACACTTCAGTAAAACATTACATATAAATGATAAATAAGCAAATAACTAATGAATCTATCATAAACCAGGCAATCAACTGCCTTCTAAGGGATGTGAGTGTGGTATTCTCATATTATGACCGAGATCGGTGACAATGCAATGTCTAGACGAAGGGTTTGAATGCTAAAAATGATTGAAATGGATGCAAGATCTAAGCTATATTTTTGTAGTTTTTCAATGTTGATAAGAACAATTAATCTATATGAAATTGATCTAAAACTTGATAACAATGAAATGAAGTCAAACTATGAATGCCAAACTAAAAATAATGAAAATATCAATTGATCTCAATGGATGCACAATCAATCAAGAACTCGATAGTATAACACTGTTATTCTCAAGATTGCACATGCTTTGCAAAAAACTGAGGGTTCTTTACATAGAAAATCTGGGATCTGATAACTCATGGAAAAACCAAAGATCACTCCTTGATTGACTCAAGTTGATTGACAAGTAATCCTGGAATTAGAAACAATTAACTTTCGATAATCATGCAAATCAGCTTTATGGCTCACAATTAGATGTTGAGATCATGCAAATTAGCTTTATGACTCACAATCAAGTGTTGAGTTAGAAACTTAACAGAATGAATCAAAAAGTTGATTTCGAATTAACTGAACCTTCTAATTTGTGTGTAGATAAATATTAATTTATTTAATTTTCCATGTGTAATCTTTTCAACCCATTTGATTAATTAAAATAACTGATTTGTGGGTTAATCAATTATTAGATCAAATTTCATTCAAAATCATATTATCAATTGACAATTTAAATTAATCAATTAAATAAACATTCAATCAATTATTTTAGAGTTTTTGATTAATTGTCAAATAAACTTGATATTTTAATTAAGAATAATTTAATTAAATCTAATTAAAGTGATTAAGTGGCTAAATGAAGTTTAACTAATTAAATATTCAACATATTCAATCAATCGCACTTAGGATAAATAACATAATATCATGTATCGCCAAATAATATTTAATTAGAGATAATTAAGATAAATTAGAAATATTTAAAGGAATATTCCCCAATGTAGATTTGTGATAAAAATGATTAGGGTTTTGATAACCTGATGTGTAGATGTGCCTTGGATTAGGACTTTACAGTCAATTTTGATCGATTGTTGATATATGTGGTTAACGGTACTGAAGCCCATTTTTGGGGTATTACACTACTCATCCACAAAACAAAGTCAACCACATTATTCTTGTAGTTAATATTCTAACTAGTTATGACATGCTTTTAAAAAAGAAAAAATATTCTAAAACAATTGGTAAATTAAATGATAATAAATTAGTTTTCTATATGGTTACTTTTCATTTTTGAGTTAATATAATTTGATCAATCTTTTCATAAAAAAAATTGATAATAAATTAGTTTCATTTCATAATATCTATTAAATAGCATCTCAAACCAAAATCAAAAGCTAAATATGTAAACCTCAAGTCAAAAAATTAGAGAGTTCACATTACTACAAAGAGATAGGTCTTGATATCTATATATTAATGAACAGAGAAAAAAGACATGCACCTAAACCGATTTGCCAAATATTGCCATGGAATTTTATAGGAGTTGACCATCCTCTTAATTTAGGCTATGAATTAATTTGAATATCTCCTAGAGGTGATAAGATCTATGTTTCTTATGATTTAGAATTTAAAAACATTAATAATCGTATAGAATATTAAGCATTATCACTAAGTTTTAAAGCTTTTCGATAAAATGAGATAAAACAATCAAGGTTATATGGAGATGTTGAAGTGATAGTTAAAAAAACACAATATTATATCTTAAAAGTGATAGACTAAAATATTATCATAATAAAATATAGGGTTCAATTAAATGTTTAAATACATTTTCCATTGAAGCCAATCTTTAAAATCAGAGTTTGAAGGATATTTGTCTAGATTTTTCTAATTCTATATTAATCTATTATTCTAAATTCAACAAATATTCATATCAATTGAATTGGCTTATACATTGAGCATTATTTATACATTAACATATTAGCAAATCTAAAAAAAATGATTAAATAATTTCATTTTAAAAAAAGAATGAAAATTCTTTTAATGTATATTTCCAATTTCCAATTTCCAATTTAAAAATATTTCATACCCAGTTATGTAGTGTAAACTTCTTTGATAAAAAATTTCTATATATTAAAGGGAATAAATAATTCAAGAAATGATTTCTCATGAAGATCTAACTAAATCAAATAAAAAATTTAAGAATAATAGAATATTTCTATAGAATATGTAAACAAAAAAAAAAAAATTTAAGCAAGCTCTACCTAGGGGGAAGTACCCATTATATTGCATAAAAAAGAAAATACAAAGGGAGAAGGAACTCCAAATTTGAACAACCAACAAGGATCAATGGTATAATACATAATCCCTTGATCTATTGCTTACATCCTAGATCCTATTTCCTCAGGAAAAAGGTTCCCGTTTGCTTGAACAAAAGCTTCAAACTTTTCCATGTCGTATTCCTTCACGATGCCTGCTTTGAAGATTGTCCAAGCCTTCTTCATCAAAGTCTTCTTGCCTTCTGCCTCTAGCATGAAATGACCCAGCAAGAAGCTTCTTGTAAGTTGTGTGTCAATGTTGTCCAACGCAATTGCCACCTCTGTGTACAAGTAATCTGCCACAATCCTGCAAACCATGCCAACAGCGGGCAGGGTATGACCGAGAATTTGGATGAAAGGTTGAAACAGATATGCAATCAACCTTCCATCATGGACATGATTCTTTGGATTTTCTCTTCCGATGATTCCATCAGCGTTTCCACCTTACCACATTGATAGCTGATACCCAAGTAGAAGAAACTATGTATATGTCTGGCTGCAACAAAGGACTAAGTCACAAGAAGGACCATCAACCAAGCCTTGTAAGGGGACTCTACAGCGATCACACACATTGGCAAAACATCACGTCCCCCACTGCCAACGCTGTCAAACATCTGCCTCTATCCTATTCCGAACCTTGTGAAAGAATCTAGATATGCATATAAGATACGTTGTAAATCACCTGACATTGGATCATCCTATCCAAAATCCAAGTCTGACACTCCGTCAATCCCCAAATTCACCAGTTGATCGGCCGCTTCATTACCTTCTCGGTAAACATGATGGATTTGGAAATCGCTCAGGCTCTTCAAAAGTTCATTTAATCTGGGGAGCCAATTAGCCAACCTCCAATTGTGAAACTCAGACTTTGAGACACCATTAAGAATGATTTGAGAATCTCCTTTGATAATAAGATTATCTATGCCTTTGTTGACACACTAGTTGAGCCCTGTCTCCATGGTTGATATTTTAGCCATGTTGTTGGTGGTGAAGCCCATACTCCTAGCAATGCCTCTCAAAACATCTCCCTTATCATTCCTGATAATGGTGCCCAATCCACTCCTTCCCGGATTACCTCTTCTTGCTCCATCAAAGTTCAACTTAGCCCACCACTCGGGGGAGCCTTAGAATATGTAAAGGTTAACATTTGTTCAAAAGTATATCCTAAATGACTATGTATGGGTAAGTCTTGACAATAGGATAGTACTATGATAACATTCAAAATTTGTCATTCAACATGGGTGATCAATATTATACAAGTTAGAAAGAATAATGGAGAGTTTCACATGTGTGTACATTAAATCATAATATGAATAAATAATCTCTAACATATATAACTATCACTTATCGATGATGGATTATCTAGTAAAATTATTTCCAAGGTTAGAAATCATGTCAATGTTAGATGGTTTTTCAGGTTACAATCAAATAATAAAAAAAGATCAACATAATATTTAGTTTAGCACTGAGCTTCAAAAACTTTAACTTATAATTGAATCCCATTTGAACTAATAAATGAAATTACAACATTTTAGAGGTCTATGGATGCATCCTTCAATGATTTGGAGAAAAAAATCATTGAATATATCTTAATGATTTAACATTTTTTAAGAAGATGATTGATCACACACAATCTAGAAATATTTTTATAATATGATATGTTTAACATAAAATTTCATTATCTTTTAAGAATCATATTTTCATTGTCACAAAAGTTAAGTTTCATGGTCATATAGTATTAAAAGAATGTATAAAAATTAACCTTGAACATGTTCAATCTATAAAATACTCTAGCTTGCTAGTAAGTAAGCCAAGAGTGATCATTTTCTAACTATGTAAATTTATTTAGAATTTAGCATAATTTAATTGAGTTGAATAAACATGTCACTTTAATATGTTCAAAGATAAAGTGGTGTTTAAGTGAAGTAGTCAGGAGATGAAATTATTTATTGGTATCAAAATTAGAATATCTAATGTCCTAATACATTTCTACTGGTAGTTGGCATATAAATTCCATTATCTATGGCTACGATTTAAACCACGTCGTATCATAAATGTTTATACAAAATAATGATTATATAGAATTGAATTTACCATAGCATTCATGGTTGTACCATTAAAGTTCAACTTGAATTGAATTACTAATTGATTGATAAACATACTTCTACTATCATACAAATCATCAAACAATTTTAAATTTGTATGTATTAAACTTGCATTTAGCAGTGTATGTACCGAATGGGGTAAATGCAAGAAGTCGGGTCCCAATTCGGTGGAAGCCTTGTAGAATTAGAAAATGTCGCTAGAAACAGGGACCCACTTTAGGTTTGAATGCCTAATCCAAAATTTAAAAAATGGGTTCCCATTTTTTTTAAATGGGTGCCTGTTTTCATTTTTTTTTTTTAAATTATGAGTAGAAACACATTTTTACACACGAATTTATTATATTTAAGAAATGTAATGGACACCCATTTCATAAACCATGGAGAAAAAAATGTACCTTCACCTCAGTTTTTGGTTCGGGATAGGCTTGGTGGGACCAAGTCTATGTTTGGACCTCCAAAATAATGGCTAAGGCACTGGAATGCCAGATTTATGTCTTGTTGTAATTTTTTAAGGGCCTTCCTAATCATATTTTTTGATGAAACATGAAAAACCCATTAGAGTTCTCACTGTCCTGATTGTAGAAATATAAATTTCATAGTGATATGATTATTTTTAATATTTTTGCATTATTTATTAATCAAAAGTGGTACCTAAACGTAAAATAGTAAGGCTCACTAAAACTTTAATAACTTTTTTGTTTTTAAGTTTTTTGGAAAATGAATTACATGACATCAATCTACATATTCTCTTGAAGATTAAAAGAAAAAATAATTTTGAAATTTTTGAAATTTTCATCAATTTATGGTGGCCATACACCAGAGATTTCAAAAATTTACTTTAGTCAATTAAAAATTATTCAATGAAAAAAAAGAAAAAATATGCTCATAAATATTTGGTGTCTTAGGTATCTTTCCCCATAGGGATTCACAAAAATTCATTTATTTAGGCCAAAATATGGTGGTCGTACATGTGTGTGGTATGGTCTTGAAACGGGTATTTTGAAAAAATAGTTTATAAACATGTCTACTAAAAAGTAATTTCTACTATTTGGGTATTGAAATAAATTACATATTTGAAAAGTAGACTCTGAGCACTACATTTTCTATTAATGAAGTTTTTTGAGATTCAATCTCTAAGTGCCTCAAATATTGACATCAATTGACAAAAAATATGAAAAATAGGGAAAACACTTCCACTTTTTGCCCAAAAGTGGGACTCAACTTCTTGCAGCCACCCAATGTAGTTATTAAGATAGTCCTTACTCAATAAGGAATTAGATTTAATAAAAGAAGATTTTGGGTCATTAAAGTGTATGATCATATGATATGACATCAAGCCTACAAATTTGGTGACAGCTCAAGGTTTATATAAACTTAAAGTTTAGAATACGTTGAGTGATCAATATGTGTAGTCAAAAGACTTTGCACCCACACTCTTGGTCTCATAGATGAATGGTTTTTTAATATTGCATGTTTTCTTACTTGTCAAGAATGTCAACAAAATATTTAGCTTAAAGAGGATGTTTGTTGCAAAAATGAGTAGAAGGACTTGGTTGAGTAATTGACTAGGTTCATATATAAATTGTTACGGTTGTAATTGATGTCAACTTATTGTTATTTTCATTAATGATTAATCTTTGTGGTATATGTGTTGAGTATATTTTTTTGCATATCCTAAGTATTTTGAATCTATTAATAATCATTTGATATGTTATTGAGGACATTTTGGAGATATCTATTTCAATTTTTTATGGTTTTGAACATGGTAGAGTGGATTTGGCATTTGTCTATGTATTTTTGTGACTGCCAGTGGTTCTGCAAGAAATGCATTCTTTTCATTTATCCATGTGACAATTTATAATGGCATGGATCTGGAAATGAGATATTAATGTCCTTAACTTCATTCATTTTAGATGGTATGAGATATTTTATTTTGAATACTTGGTTTCAAAGTTCAAAAGTGTTATTGCTCTAGGTTTAGCTGACCTTGGGTGATTAAACTTAATTTATTTTGTCTCAATATTTGAAAGATGGAATTTAACATGTATGATGATATTTTTGGTCCCTACTATGGTGTGTTGTCTTCTAATTCTCATTCCTCTCCACCGTGAGAATGATTACTGCCAACCTATTTGAAATTGGTTTTGGCTAGCTATCCAGCCAAAATTGGGAGACTTCACAAGTTTTGAATTAGAATTTATAAAGGATAAATCATTATGGATGAAATTATGGAGAGTGAAATTTTTATACTTGTGTGAGTTGAACTATGCAAGTGCATACTTATGCCAAGAGGATATATGAAAGAGGATCTATCTCCTTTATTGTTTGAGTTGATGTCAAGAGTATTTGCAAAAAATGTGGATATTCATGAATTATCTATCATTAAAGTGAAGATCAGTTGGTTGAGTTTGTGTCATTTTATCAGTGATGGATTTATTCTCTATTATCTTTCTTCTTTTGGATAGTGAGACGTATGTCTTTGGATAGTGATTCCTTTAACAGTGATCCTTTAGATATATAAAAATAACCTTTACCAATGTCACCCTAACATGTGTTCATATATTTGAGAATAATATTTCATATGGTTTTTCCCTTAATAGGGTTTTCCATGTAAATATTATGTTTTGTGTGTTTAGTTATTGTTGTGCTTTCATGTTCTTATCTTTCTATTATTAATAATTAATATATGCTTGGTGGAACTAATTAAAGTCATGTTAAGGATTAAAAGTTTGTGGGAAACTGATTCACCCCCCACCCCCCAAGTTGTCTTTCATATTCAACAATTGGTATCATATAGCTACAGTTCCTTGGAGAAGATGTTAACCACTTAAGGAGATCTTAATGGTGCACAAAATGTGTCCACTTCATCCTTTTGATGGATCCGACTATGGTTTTTGGAAAGTACATATGTGAGAATATTTGATCTCTCTTAGTTACAAGACTTGGAAAGTTATGGAAACTCAATATGTGAACTGATAGGTGGACTATACACATTGTATGAGATTGAAGCACATGAAAATAATGAAAGGGAAAGGTATGTATTTTTAGTGCTCTAACTAAATCTAAATTGACTAAAGTTATATCTTTGGAAACTGCTAATGATGTTTGGAAAAAATCAAAAAGTACAGATGAAGGAAATGATATGGTCAAACAAGGTAAGATGAAAAATGAAAATGTTACGTATGAAATCTTGTGGATGGAAGAAGAAGATATTATAATGACATGTATAAGATTGATGATGTGGTAAATGATATTAGAAGTCTTAGTGGCACACTAGAAGAAAATGATCTAGTACAAAAGATACTTAGAACCCTTACCAAAATTTATAGGTCTAAAGTCTACCATTGAAGAAACTCATATAAGTTAGTACTCATTTTTTAATTCAGTACAAAAGATACTCAAACCCCTTATCAATATCATTCATTATGTCATAATAATGGTGTAGGGATAACTTAAAGAAACCCCCCTCCCGAAAAGTATAAAATCGTGGTGAATCACATGGCTTTTGGAGGGAAAAATTTTAATATTGGCGAATTGTGTTTCAAAATATGGATATTTGGTGACAAATTTTTTAATAACGTGTACCATTTTTATAAAAATATTGCGAGTACAATTTTTTTAACAGGAAAATTATTAATTTAATTGGTGAATCTATTTTCCAAATACTGATAAATTATGGTGAAACTATTTTCCAAATATTTGAATTAATTTATTTGTCATGGCGAATGTTTTTCAAAAATGCATATAAACTTGACGATTTAATTTACAATAGTTGTATAGTTGGTATGGTGATTTAATAATTATTAAATTTAACATTCTAGGCGATTTAATTTTTAACTTAAATTTAATAAGTTTGGTCCTGAGTTTTCATTCTCGAATAATGACATGTGTAATGATTCCAAAGAGAGTTTTTAGTAAAGGAGTTATCCCACCACATTCTGTCTGAAATGCACCTTCCACCATTCATCTCTCTTAATCCAATGGTTCTGATTTGATGTTGAAGTTGCACTAGTGAGTGCAGCGGGACCCATCACTATGATCCTCATCCAATAATCCCACAATCAATCATACCATGTGTCATGATTCCATGGAGAGTTTACTGTAAAGGTTATAAAGACCAACAATAGGCCTGAAATTCACCTTTGGTCATTGATATGTTGTAATCCAATGAACGTGTGAGTCTATGACGTCATTTTTTGACACCAAAAAAGTAGAATTCTGCTGACAATCTTCGGTAATGTTAGATAAAATTATTAATTAATGGCGATGAGTAGATGAAATCAATTAAAGTAATGTAACTATCAATTAATGGTTGCTTAGATGGTGCCTTTCAATTTTCAATGACAGACAATAGATATGTGTCACATCATTAGATTGATTGCCTTGATAGAATAATGCCTTAAAGTTAAGGCTTAATTGAAAACATCATTTCATATAAGGATATTATTTTTTGACCATTCAAAGATCTTACATCAATGGTAAAGCTTCATTTCCTCCCGCTATTTCGTAGCTAACGTACTTTTCTCATTGTTATTGCAGAGTGGGCACAGGTTTCAAGTTTTTATATTAAAGAGTTGTTATGTCCACCTGTGTTGTGCGATCCTTTTGGCCTTCACTATTCCCAAGTTAGAAAATGTCTTATCATAAGTCCTATTTCCAATTTCATCCACCATTGCATTAAATATGAAAGATTTGGAAATTTTTGAAGGACAGTTACCATTTAATTAACAAATTAATTAGATCTTTAGGGCAGAGAAAGAATTTCAATTAGGTTTTGGGCCCTGGGGCTTATAAATAGATGATCTACTTTCATTAATTTGTGACTGTGAAAGAAGATTTTATGAAAATAGTCTACGAGTGCCAAGTTCTCTTTGAGTTTTCTCAAAAAATAGAATACTAATAGAGTAATATCAGTTTGCAAAATTTCAATTTTCAATGGAAACTCCAAATCATTTAAGATGCACTATCTTGGAGGATCAAAAGGCCTTTTTGAGCCTGGTCACAGACCCAATGATGCAGGAGCATCTCGGGTCCTTGGCAATCCTATGTCACCAAAAAGAATTTGTAGTTTGTCTATGTTGCTCAGTTCCTACTTTGAGCGAGTTGGTCGGTAGATGGTCAATTTCCTTTGGTTACCGAGGATGGTCGGTTATCTCCTGGGTGGTCGATTGTTTCTCTGACGCTCGGCAATGCTTGTCTATTGCTCGGTCACCCTTGCTTACTGAGTAGTTTATTTTGAGTTTCAATTGAGGCCGACTTGTGCATTCATTATGGGTCATGGATTTTATGTTGGAATCAATCATTGGGAAGCATGTGGTCCCAGATTTGACTGTTTCTTCCGTTGATTGTGGATTTGAAGGCAGACTCAGTTCGGTAGCCTCTTGTATAAATGTAGTTGTTGTTTTATAGTTTAGGGGTAGTTTTTGGATAGAAGATAGAAGACATTGGAATTGAGATTTCAATTGTTTGGTTGTAAAGGAGATTTGTGACAGATCCTCACATATTTGAGGACTTATGTAATTCATTGTAATAGCAGGCCATAACCAAGAAGGCCTTACAGCCCGGCATGTATGAATCTATTTGATGAATAATATAAGGTTGATCTTGCATTCTCTCTCTCACTAAGTTGTTAATTGCTTCCGCGTATTGTTGAGTAGGCTAGATCATTAGGGTGCGCCATTGTTTGGCCCCTCTTGACCCCTGCCTTGCGTTAGGTGGTATCAGAGCGAGGTGAGATCTAGATTTGTAGGTTCATCTTGAGAAGCCCTAGTTGATTTTTGTGGGGTAGCAGATTGCGATCTGACCTACAATTATAGTGGGTTGTCAAGATGGTTCATAGGAGGTGATATGCAGATGCAGGATTGGCAGATATGCTAAGGCAAATTGCTACTAGATTGGAAGCTATTGAGATAGCCTAGAGAAGAGGTAGACATCTTGAAGATGTTAGTGATGATGAAGTTGAGGAAGAACAGGTGAATGCAGAACCTGCACCTATGATGGATCAAGGTGAAGAAATATTTTTGAAGGCTTTGACAAGTCTGAAGTCTACACCACATTTCAATCCTCCTGAGTATGGTGGAAAATTGTATTATGATGAATTGGTGGACTGGATCACTGAGATGGAAAAGTATTTTGAGTATGAAAACATTCCTAAAGACAAGAAAGTGAAGATTGCAAGCACAAAGTTGAAGAGTCATGCATCCTTATGGTGGGAACATCTATAGCTGGATAGGAAGAGGAAAGGAAAAGACAAAATCAAGGTATGAAATAAGATGGTGAATAAATTGAAAGGAAAGTTCTTACCTTGTGATTATCAAATTAACCTAGTTCAGTGAATGCAAAGTCTAAGGAAGAAAGATAGCTCGGTAAAAGAATATACTAAGGAATTCTATAGATTAGATATCAGATCTGGACATGATGAAGATGATGTGGAAAAAATTGCTAGATACCTAAATGGTTTGAGAGTTTCCATCCAAAGGGAAATTAGTTTGGTCAAGTTGGAGAAGATTGAAGAGGCTTATCAATTTGCATTAAAAGCTGAGGATAAATTGAATAAGAGACATGAGAAAAGGAAAAGAGGTAGAGGTGGTAGATTCCCTAGAGGAAGAGCTAGATCCAATGGTGAAGATGGTAGATCTGAACCTGAAAAGACAAATCTAGACAAAGGCAAGACCGAGTGGAAAGGTCAAAGTTCATCTAGAGGCAAAGGTAGTAACTACCAAGGTGGTTATAGCAGAGGAATTTTTTGAGGAACTTGTTAAAATTGTGGAGAAGAAGGACATAGATCTTTTGAATGTACACATGCAAGTAAGAAGGTTGGTAGCAGTAGAAATGCTTTGGTGCAAGAAGAGTCACCGAATGAACCCGTGAAGGAAAATAACTTGATGGTAAGGAGAGCACTGTGGAATGAAAGCAAAAAGGAAGATCCGGCAAGGAAAAGTTTGTTCAAGACTAGATGTAGAGTTTTTGATGAAGTTTGGAAGGTAATCATTGACAGTGGTAGCTTAGAGAATCTGGCATCTGAGGAGATGGTCATTAAATTGTAGTTGAAAAGGCCGGAACATCTAAAGCCCTATCAGATTTCATGGATCAAAGATGAGCACACACTCTTGGTAAGTGAACAATGTTATGTGAATTTGAAGATTGGAAAGTACTATGATAAGGTGTTATGTGATATCATGCCTATGGATTGTTGTCATATTTTGCTCGGTAGACCTTGGCAATATGATAGACATGCTATATATGATGGGAGATTGCATAAGTATACTATTGTGGCTGATGGAAAGAAATAAATCTTGTTACCATCAATGGAAGAACCTATTAGTAATGTTTGTACATCAGTGAAAGTTTTCTTGATGGAAGGAAGAAATTTTGTTAATGATTTGAAAAAGAATGATGTATGTTTTTCTATGATTCCTAACAAACTAAGTAAGAAAACATAGGATAGTGTTCCTGAGGAGATTGATAAGTTACTCACTGAGTATAGTGAAATCATTTTTGATAATGTACCTAATGGTTTTCCATTGAAAAAAAGCATTGATCATTGTATAGCTCTAATCCCTGGAGCTAGTTTACCGAATAAGGCACCTCATCGGTTAACACCTACTGAGAATCAGGAATTGAATCGACAGATTCAAGAATTTCTGGAGAAAGGTTTGATCAGAGAAATTTTGAGTCCTTTTGTAGTACCTATTGTATTGGCACCGAAGAAGAATGGAGAATGGAGAATGTGTAATGATTCCAGAGCAATCAACAAGATAACAGTGAAGTATAGGTTTCCTATACCAAGAAAGGATGATTTAATGGACAGTTTGAGTGGAGCAAAATATTTTACCAAAATTGATTTGAAAAGTGGGTATCATCAAATCAAAATCGGAGAACGTGATGAATGGAAGACTACTTTCAAGACAACAGAAGGTTTGTATGAGTGGTTGGTTATGCCTTTTGGTTTAACTAATGCACCGAGTACTTTTATGAGACTGATGAATGAAGTTTTGAAGAAATTCTTAGGTAAGTTTGTGATCGTATATCTTGATAATATTCTGATATTTAGTAAGACCAGAGAAGAACATTTGTTGCATGTTAGACAATATTTGCAGAGATTGAAAGAAGAAAAGTTGTTGATAAATCTGAAAAAGTGTTCATTCATGAAAGAAGATATTGTGTATTTGGGATTTGTGATCTTAGTTGATGGTTTGAAGATGGATCTTGAAAAGGTTGAAGCTATTTTGAATTGGCCTACACCTATGAATACTAGTGAGGTAAGATCATTTCATGGATTGGCAAGTTTTTACCAAAATTTCATAAGGAATTTCAGTTCAATTTGTAATGCTATGATTGAGACTATGAGAGGAGGTAAAAGGGAATTCAAGTGGACACATGGAGCTGATAAAAGTTTTGAGACTCTGAATCAGAAGGTTGCTAATTTACCTATTTTGGCATTGCCTAATTTCAGTAAAGTATTTCAAGTGGAATGTGATGCAAGTGGAAGTGCAATTGGAGCTGTGTTGAGTCAAGAAGGTAAACCTGTTTCTTTCTTTAGTGAAAAGTTGAATGATGCTAGAAGTAATTATTATGTGTATGATCAATAATTCTATGCTATTGTTCAAGCACTAAAGAAATGGAGACATTTATTGATACTGAGTGAATTTGTGTTGTATACCAATCATAAGGATTTACAGTATTTGGGTAGTTAGAATAAGTTGAATCAGAGACATATGAAATGGGTTGAGTACTTGCAGAGTTATACATTTGTGATAAAGCATAAGAGTGGTCACTAACCAAGTTTCTGATGCATTGAGTAGAAGAAGATCTTTGATGACTGAGATGAAAATTGAAGTTCTTGGTTTTGATGAGATGAGAGATTCTTATGAGTTTGATCCTAATTTTTCTAAACCATGGAGAAAGTGCAGAGCGCCTATTCAAGATCAACAAGATACTAAGTGGGATGAATATTTTATTCAGGAAGGTATGTTGTTTAAAGGTATTCAGTTGTGTATACTGAGAGTAGTAATGAGAACTAATTTGATAAAGGAGAAACATAGTAGTGGTTTGGCTAGACATTTTGGCATTGATAAAATATGGAATTTTCTTAAGGAGAAGTACTTTTGGCCACAGTTGTATAAAGATGTTCAAAAATTTGTGAAAAGTTGTGGAGTTTGTCAAGTTGCAAAAGGAGTGAGTCAAAATACTAGATTGTATACACCGATTGTTGTACCTGAGAAACCTTGGATTCACATCAATATGGATTTTGTTCTTGGCTTACCGAAGAAAGTAAGAGGTAATGATTCTATATTTGTTGTGGTAGATAGATTTTTTAAGATGGCACATTTTATACCTTGTAGAAAGACATCAGATGCAGTACATGTAGCAGATCTTTTCTTTAAGGAAATTGTCAGATTGCATAGATTACTGAGGATTATTATCTCTGACCGAGACAGTAAATTTGTTGGATACTTTTGGGAAACCCTTTGGTATAAATTTGGCACTAAGTTGAAATATAGTTCTACATTTCACCCACAAACCGATGGACAGACTGAAGTTGTGAACAAAAGTTTGGGAAATCTTTTGAGATGTTTAGTTGGAGACACACCGAGTAATTGGGATTTTGTGTTGGCACAAGCAGAGTTTGCATACAATAATTTAGTGAATAGGAGTACTAGAAAAACACCATTTGTGATTTTGAATGGCATACAACTGAGAGGTATATCTGATTTAAGAGACATTGCTGATGAAAGTAAGAAGAGTGTTGAAGAAGTAAAATTTGCTGAGTACATGAAGACATTGCATGAAGATGTGAAGCTAAAGCTGGAAGAGAGTAATCAAAAATACAAAGATAGAGCTGATAGATCAAGGAGACACAAAAATTTTGATGTTGGTGATGAAGTGATGGTTCATTTGAAGAAAGGCCAATTTCCTGTTGGAACATATGGGAAGCTGAAGATGAAGAAGTTTGGACCTTGCAAGATTTTGAGGAAATTTGACAATGGAAATGCATATGAGATTGAGTTACCTGATGACATGGACATATCACCTATTTTCAACATTGCTGATTTGTATGAGTATCATGAACCTGATGAAGAAATGATAGTACCGACAGAATATCCTAAGAAATAGAAAGAGGAAGTTGAACAGATTTTGGAACAAAGAATTGGCAAGAGTACAAGAGGAAAACTATACATGGAATATCTGGTAAAATGGAAGAATAGACTGATGGAAGAAAGTTCATGGATTTCACAGTCTAAGTTGGATGCAACTCAAATCATATCTACCAAATGATTCAGAGAATCATTTCAAAATAACCCTAGGTGTCTGATGTAGGAACATCTCGGGTCCTTGGCAATCTTGTGTCACCAAAAAGAATTTGAAGTTTGTTTGTGTTTCTTGGTTCCTACTTTGACCGAGTTGGTCGATAGATGGTCAATTTCCTTTGGTTACCAAGGATGGTCGGTTATCTCCTGGGTGGTCGGTTGTTTCTCTGATGCTCAGTGATGCTTGTATGTTTCTCGGTCACCCTTGCTTACCGAGTAGTTTATTTTGAGTTTCAATTGAGGCTGACTTGTGCATTCATTATGGGTCATGGATTTTATGTTGAAATCAATCATTGGGAAGCATGTGGTCCTAGATCTAACTGTTTCTTCTATTGATTATGGATCTGAAGGCCGACCCAGTTCGGAAGCCTCTTGTATAAATGTAGTTGTTGGTTTAGAGTTTAGGGGCAATTTTTGGATAGAAGATAGAAGACATTGGAATTGAGATTTCAATTGTTTGGCTGTAAAGGAGATTTGTGATAGATCCTCGCATTTTTTAGGACTTCTGTAATTCATTGTAATAACAGGTCATAACCGGGAAGGCCTTACAGCCCAGCATGTATGAATCTATTTGATGAATAATATAAGGTTGATCTTGCATTCTCTCTCTCACTGTGTTGTTAATTTCTTCCACATGTTGTTGAGAAAGATGGATCATTAGGGTGTGCCATTGTTTGGCCCCTCTTGACCCCTACCTTGCATCACCCAATCCTAGCATATGTTTCTATGGAGTTTGGAGCCTTTGCCAAGGAGGCTATAAGGAAGGTGCTAGGACGTGAATTTCTAGAGAATGAAAATAGGTATATAGTTAACACTAACATTTCATCTCGATTCTTGCAATCTCTGTTGGACCTAGGGGGAAAAGGTGGATATTATCTGTTGGAAATATTCAGGAATTAACTGAGTTACTGAGAGGGGAGGGGTGAATCAGTAACTTTGAATTTTCTTTCAATTACAGATGTATTAACATATAGTTCACCTTTTATCTTATGCATATAGAAAGCATGAAACTTAAAAGCATTCACAACAATGACACATAGATTTGGTTACCCAGAAACCTTCCAAAAAGAAAGTAAAATTGGGGTGGGGATGAAACCCACAAAGCTTTAGTACTGCAGTATAAAGTTGGCTGATTAAGGCTTACAATTGATCACTTCTGATGATCTGCCCTGCTAGGAGCAATAAGGATTGCTAAATCCACCCTGTTAAAGGATTTTTACAAAATTTCAAATGAAGTATGTACTCGGTAAAGAGATTTTACAAAAGACTGTTAAGTCTACCTGGCTAGAGGATTTAGTACTGATTCACTAGTTAAAATGAAACAGTATATCTCTTACTTTGCAACTGGATTGCTGAATGAGATTCGCTGATGTACTGATCACCTTCTGTGATAGATTTGTCTTTGTTGTTCCTTATATTGCTGTAGCCCTTTGTAATTCGCTTATCTCTGCCTTTTCTTCTTTTTCACATTCATACTCATATAATTACATCTTGACATTTTTACAACATTGTTTATATACAAGTCTAAACAATTAATTACAATTACAATTACAAAGTCGGCTTGACAAATAAACATAAGTGCCACTAAGTCGGCTCAAGTATGGTTACACGGTTCCTGCAAACTAACTCGGTGACTTTTTGATACTCGGCGTCCACTGCATTACTTGGCATCGTCATGCACTCGGTAGAAGTGAAGGCACGGTTCATACTAACCACTCGGTAGGTTTTGAACTCAGTAAATACTAGTGACTCGATAGACATAATATTACTCGGTTTACACTGTCCTGCTCGGTTTGCACTATCTGCTCGGTTTGCACTATTCTGCTCGGTTTGCATTGTTCTGCTCGGTTTGCACTGTTCTGCTCGGTTTGCACTGTTCTGCTCGATTTGCACTGTTTTGCTCGGTTTGCACTGAGAATGAAAATAAGTGTTGTCACTAGTGGCAATTCTACTTAAATGCCAACAATCTCCCCCTTTGGCATTAGTTACAAAAACACTTATTGTCCAAAACTTATATACATGAATCATGCTGAGATTTATTTTTGATTTTTCAAAATTTGTCTTTGTCATAGGGCTTTATACATTATCTCCCCCTTTCAATGTGCTAACTTTTCTTCTATACATGTCTTCTTTTATACATATCTCCTTCTATACATATCTCCCCCTTTTTGACGATAATGTCAAAGGTGTATATACAAGTGATTTACAGAGATAATCCAAAATTTGATAGAAAATCAGAATGTACCTTCATTATTAGTGCCAGGGTTTTGTCCCAATTTTCTTACAGAATCTTGCATGATTGGATTGCAATTTGGACTTCTGCAGAGAGTTCAATCATGTGATCTGCTATAGAGAACTGATTGTCATGAATCAATGTTTTGGAATGTTCAATGTGTTTATACATTGTATTCATGATGGGAAGGATCATGTTCTGGATATCTAGCAGTGTGGACCGGATCCTTGTGTCTTCTTTTAGTAGATCTGACTGCATATTTGATAGGTATGATATTTTCATGTGATGAGCAGAGCTTGAACTTGATTCAAGTTGCAGCTTCTGTATGCTAATCTTCATATCCTCATCCATTTTATTCATTTTATCCTTGATATCCTTTGTGAACTCGGCAATATTGCATAGTCTGGCCAAAAGAGAGGTGACATTCGAATAGGTAGATTCAATGTTTGACAAAACTGAAGACAATTCCACTTGATTAATAGCTATGTGTTGAGAAATGTGCTCAAGCACTTTATTGTTGAATCTCTTCTCGGCTCTTTCAACTAACTTTTCTGTCCCAGATGAATCCTCATTGTATTTATTTACTGCTTCTGCTAATTGTAGCAAAACATGTTGAGAGGAGTCTATTTTAATACCTAATGCATCAAACAAAATGTCCTTAGCATCCTTAATGATTTGATATTCCTTGTCTCTCTCCTCTTTAAGCTTCTTTTTCTTTGCTTTCCTTTGGAGGAGTTCACCTATATTTTGCATTTGATCCGTTGATAGATTTGCAAAATCCAATGTTGGAATCTCTATTTCCTCATCCAAGTCTATATCCTCTACTATATTCTTACCCAAAAAATTTATACTCGGTTGAGCCTTAGGCTTATCTGTACTTAATGCCTTAGTAGTAGTGACAGTAGACATAGTAGGACTAGTTATAGAGACTGGCATACTGTATACTGGAGAACTTAAAGTATTTACACTTGTAGAATCAAAAACTGGAATACTTACTACTAGAAAACTTGATGAAGTGGGAGACTGCAACTCGGTAGAAGAAATGCTAGTTGCTTCTGTTGTTGCTATAGGTGATTGGACAAATGTTGAAGTTGTCACAACCATGCTTGAAGGTGTCTCCGGGCTAGATGTAGAAGCTTTTACTAGAGAGGTAGGAAGTGATGCAATGACTTCTGTCGCTATCCTCATAGTATCATCTACCTCAGTGGCTTCTTCTTGTTCATCACTGTCATCTTCAATGTCTTTTATTGTTACTGTTTCAATACTCGGTTGGTGAAGATGGTATATGTTCTTCCATGTGACATTTGCAGCCTTCACAACTGATTCAATATTGTTGATTAGAATCAAACAAGTATTGAACTTTAGTGTCATCTTATTTTCATTTTCCTTCAATGCCTTCTTTATTTCATCATTTTTCAAGCTCGGCATTAACTGTCTCAGGGTTTGATCAAATATATCTTTTACAGTTTTCTTGGCATTACTCCATCTCATTTTTATTGGATCCAATAAGGCTCCTAGAATTTGTTGAGCTATTTCATCAGGAGAGTATTTCCACTGTCCCATCTTTTCAATGACAGCATCTTCAATCTCCTTTTGTTCTGATTCCGATCTTATTTCATATTTTAAAGATTTTATATTTGCTACTCCAGATCTTTCTCTCAAAAGTTTAATCTTTTCTTGAAGGGTTAGAGGAGGCTTTTTGAATATTATATTTTTGTCACAGTCCACCATGAAACAAATATCATCTTTATAATCTTCCACCAACTTCTGTGGAATCCAGAATCTGTCATTCATCTTCTCTTTAAAAGACTCAAAATAACTATCCATGACGCTTTCAAAATTTTCACCCATTTCTGAAATGTATTCATTTATCTCATAAAGGACTGGCACATCTTTTCTCCATACAACTTTTCCTTTGGAAGGGAAGAATTTCTGAACATAGAAGAATAAACAGACCAGTAAAGATCCAAACTTACATGGATTGTTTTTGGAAGTTTGAATGCTTTCCATGTTCTAGTTAAACTATTTTAACAGTAGATCTGCAAGGTCAAATGATAAGTTATTCTTGACCACTTTATATGCTATGTCAATAGCTTCACAGGGGACACTATTCTGTCGACTTGAACTGTATATTTTGTGGTCAATTACGTGTGTACCAAACTTCAGTTCAGCATCGGTAATGCTGCTAACTTTCATGCCTCTACCGTCCCACTCGGCTAGGGTTTTCTTCTCTAATTCCGGCCGACCTAGGGTTTTGGTAGTTTTTTCTTTGTTCAACATGGGAAGACTGGTGATTCGATGAATCATCCTCTTAGTGATCTCTATGGGTTTCTCAAGCCAAATTTTTCCATCATGTACACGGCTGAGAATGTATCTAACCCATTTCTCCTGAAACTTTCGAGGTAAATGTGCAATGTGAACTAATCCTTTATCTTCCAGATGTTTGTGTTCGGGTTTTAGAATACCATCCACACACAGTTCCTCATGCACAATATCTAGCTCTAAGTTTCCCATTTCTTGAATTGCACAGTTGAAATGATTGTGAATATCGTTAATAAGTAGTACCTTAGGAGGAATCTGAGATTGAGCTCCGTTCGGATCTAGGGCTGCTGCAATTGCGGGCACGATCTTGAAATTTGGTGTTCTCCATTCCCCTTGGACTAACATTTATGATCCTTTCTTCGCTGAAGTGCTGGATGATGCCATGGTAGCTCACAGAAAATTCCTTTCGCAAAATTTTTTGAATCGCTGGGTTGCCCTTGAAATTTTCTTCTCTTAAAGTGCTAAAGTTCACGGTGAAGAATGAGTTCGATTTCTTGCCTTTTGTTTACAACTCTGTCATTAATGCTCAGTATAAATTAGGGTATGAATTCTGACAGACTGTCACCCACTAAGAATTAATTGCTAGGTAAAGACTTCGCAACTTGGTGAACTCGAGAATTCATATTGCTCCGACCTCGCTTGGTAAAGAATGGTACCGACCTTGCTCGGTAAAGACTGATACCGATCTTGCTCGGTAAAGACTGATACCGACCTTCCTGTGATCTTACTGCATCTTGTATGCTGATTTAGATCTTTCTTTTAATTCAGTTCTGGAACTGCTTGAAGTTTGTCTATGAGAATACAGTTCCAATGCTTTCTTGGAAATTTAGTTTGAGTCGGTAGAGCCACCCATTCCATTACTTGGACTCGTTTGCTCGGTAGATTTAGGAACCCATTGTTGTCTCATCTATTTCCTAACTTTAGTTGCTTCATTCTTCTTTCCATCTTCAATTTCACTAGCATTCATGCAGTTTCTGGCTATGTGACCGAGTTTAGTGCATTTGAAGCATCTTACAGTAGTATCTCTTTTCCTTAGATGATGTTTTATGCAGTTCATGCCAATGTGTCCATATTCTCCACAGTAATGACATCTACACCAGGTGTTGTAGTCCCATCCAAACATTTCTTTCATAATTTGTTCTACTGGATTGAATGTTTTGGATCTGCACTTCGATGCCTTGTGACCTTGTTTGTTGCATTTGTGACAATTACCTCTGAATCTTGGTTTTTCCCTGCATTCATTTGCTTTGTGACCATGTTGATTGCAGTTGTAGCATTTTCCATTGAATTCTGCCTTTTTATTGCTCCAACATTTATTTGAAGTATGTTCTATTTTACCACAATGATTACAAGTAGGTTTCTAATTTCTTTGAGTACCTTGCTTAGAAGATTCACCTTCTCCTTTATATCCAAGTCCTGCTTTTCCTTTCTGTCTATTTTTCTCATACAGCTGATTTAAGTCTTCTTGGCTTTTCAGCATTCCTTCATTGATTTGTTTTTTGGTGTTTAGGTCATCCATCAATCTTAGATTGATTTCCTTTTTAGATCTTAGCTCTTCTCTTGTGCTTTCTATTTCTGATCTTAGATTCAGAATTTCCTCATTTGTATGGGAGATCTGATCAATTAGGTTTTCTAGCTGAAGGGTTTTATTTTGGACTTCATTGTTCCTTCCATTTAATTCATCTTTCAACTTGTTTCTTTGTTCTAAGATCTCACAAAATCTTGTTGAGTGTAGCTCTTGTTCTATTTTTAATTTTCTCACTTCTTCCTACAAAGACCCATTGTTTTCTAGGAGTTCTTTGACATCATTGTTTGCTTCATCTGAGCTATTTGAGGGAAAAAGATCTTCAATCTTTTCTTCAATGTAATTCTGATCATCCATCTGATTTGCAAGTTCCTTCCTTCTTCTTAGAGATTGGGAAAGATGTTCTTTTACTTCTTTAAGTTTAGCTATGGCCATTTCCAGATCTAGCTTTTCATTTTCAATCACCTTGTTTAGTTTGAATACCTCCATTGTCCTGGATCTTTGCTCAAGCTAGTTAAGCTTTGTCTTGAGAACCAATACAGCTCCGATACCAATTGTTGGAAATATTCAGGAATTAACCGAGTTACTGAGAGGGGAGGGGTGAATCAGTAACTTTGAATTTTCTTTCAATTACAGATGTATTAACATATAGTTCACCTTTTATCTTATGCATATAGAAAGCATGAAACTTAAAAGCATTCACAACAATGACACATAGATTTGGTTACCCAGAAACCTTCCAAAAAGAAAGTAAAACTAGGGTGGGGATGAAACCCACAAAGTTTTAGTACTGCAGTATAAAGTTGGCCGGTTAAGGCTTACAATTGATCACTTCTGATGATCTGCCTTGCTAGGAGCAATAAGGATTGCTAAATCCACCTTGTTAAAGGATTTTTACAAACTTTCAAATGAAGTATGTACTCGGTAAAGAGATTTTACAAAAGACCGTTAAGTCTACCTGGCTAGAGGATTTAATACTGATTCACTGGTTAAAATGAAATAGTATATCTCTTACTTTGCAACTGGATTGCTGAATGAGATTCGTTGATGTACTGATCACCTTCTGTGATAGATTTGTCTTTGCTGTTCCTTATACTGCTGTAGCCCTTTGTAATTCGCTTATCTATGCCTTTTCTTCTTTTTCACATTCATACTCATATAATTACATCTTGACATTTTTACAACATTGTTTATATACAAGTCTAAACAATTAATTACAATTACAATTACAAAGTCAACTTGAAAAATAAACATAAGTGCCACTAAGTCAGCTCAAGTATGGTTACACGGTTCCTGCAAACTAACTCGGTGACTTTCTGATACTCGGCATCCACTGCATTACTCGACATCATCATGCACTCGGTAGAAGTGAAGGCACGGTTCATACTAACCACTCGGTAGGTTTTGAACTCGGTAAATACTGGTGACTCGGTAGACATAATGTTACTCAGTTTACACTGTCCTGCTCGGTTTGCACTATCTGCTCGGTTTGCACTGTTCTGCTCGGTTTGCACTGTTTTGCTCGGTTTGAACTGTTCTGCTCGGTTTGCACTATTCTTCTCAGTTTGCACTGAGAATGCAAATAAGTGTTGTCACTAGTGGCAATTCTGCTTAAATGCCAACAATTATCATGCTACTAAGGAAATTTTTCAAACAAGAGTACCTCGGCGAAGATGTGAATATTTTCATATTTGCATAAGTTGGGTTTGGAATTCCTTGGGAAAATGATTTGCCCAGGCTTCTACAGCCAAGAGTAAATGTGTCTAGGCAACCATTTCTACTCAACCTTGATATTGATCATCTCACACGTCATTGGAAGTGGGCACAGATTGGGAGGGATTTCCTCTAGAAGTGGCACCTACTAGAGGAAACTAAGGACTATCGATGGCTAGAAGAATTCTCTGAGATTATCTTCTCTTCAAAGTTCCACATAGAAGGAAGGGAGCCTTAGCTGAATAGTCCTTGAGTCTACCTAGAGTCTATTGTGCCTCCCTCTAGTGGTAGTCGCTTACCTGGGGTTTTGCAATTATGTAAATTGTAATCACATATGTTTAAAAAACAAATATGAAAATGTTTTAAGAAATTTGAAGTGCTTTTATTTTTTGTTTTGATTATAAGCATCATTAATAGATATGGCCTATGAGCATCATTGAATTGTAATGAAAAATTTCCTTTAATATAATATAAAAAAATTGCATTGCACTTTTGTTTCATGTAATAATTAAATGTTTCCAAACTTTATCATGTAATGGTGATTGGTTCAAATTTCATGGATAAGGTATTCTCGAATGCATGAATTCTAAGTGAATATAGTTAATGATTATATTCATTAGTGTGGATTAATATTTTAAAATCATGAGAACCGTTGGATTATGAGAGATGAACGGTTCAAGTTGTATTTCAGAAGTACTGTGGGTTCCAGAAACCTTTTCTACAAACTCATTCCAGAAATGTGACATGTGTAATTCATTGAAAAGATTACATATCATTATATCATGTGAAGATAAAACATAAAAGGATTTCAAAATTTTGGTTTAAATGATACAATTAACGAAAGGTTATTAACATTTCTTTTTTAAAAACCTATCGACTCGTAGCAGCAGAGCTAAAAATAACCATCACCGAAGATTTTGAGACTATAATTTGTGAGAGCCTCAGTCATTCTAACTTCTATCTATCTAGATTTCAAATTTTAATTTCGGGTAAGATATCTAGCCTGATGCATCCTAATTTTGTAATGTCAAAAATTTAGTTTAACTTAATTTTGAAATTTTAATTCTTGCAAGTACAAAGCTAGTCTCCAATTGGGGTTTTCTTAAATTAGATAGTTATTATCTTTGAGTTTGTTAGTAAATATCTATGATTTTGTGATTTTGCAATCTTCTGAAGAACAATGGGGAAAGAGAAAACTCAAGGCCAAGGGCAAGAAGATGGGAAAACTTTAATAGACTTGAGAAAACTAGTACAAATCCCTGGTTTCACTGATGAGTATCATGATATCTATGATCTTGCTATCAACAATGAAATGAGAGTTATAGAAATTGAACATACATTGTGCAATAAGGCAACTGGTCCAAAGAGGTGTGAAATTATAAAATTTAATCCAGCAATAGGTGAAAAAATGAATAAAGTTGCATCATGGGATGTTGGTTTGGGTTGCATGTTGTCACCCAAAGTTTTTCCTTGCCCAAAAATTGTCTTGATTTGTGCAAAAAATTATGATGAAGAAAGAAAAGCAATTGTGAATAAAAATAATCAAGAAGAAATCAATAAGCCAGGAAGAATTTCTCAGTTTGCTAGACCTAGGGCTAGGTTTTGACTGACAAAATTGTAATGTCCATATTGACCTAGGAAAGATGGCAAAGCAATATGAGGCAGTCACGCCAAATGCAAAAGATTCATTTATAAAGGGTCTAATAGTTATAGAGGAAAAGGCTTTATTGGGTGAGAACCATAAGCCTCCTTATGATTTTAACATTTTTGTGCCATGGGTTCAAGATACTATATCCTCCCTAGCATTTTTCCTAGGACTAGAAAATAATAGGGAAGTGGGTGCCAGCATTCTTCAATTGATTTGGGATATCCATTATGTCAATGAACCAGTAAGATATAATTTTGTTGGGCACGTGGTTGAATCGATGCAAGAATAATTAGCATTGATTAAAAGAGGAAATTCTAAGACGTTTAGGTTCACAACCTACTTGTGCTATCTTTTTCTAGCAAAGCATGTTGCAATATTAATGAGCAATGACAACAAGCTTGAAATTAGAGGGGGACAGGTACTCCAATATATAATTGGACAACTCAGATAAGGATGTATGATAACATAAGGAATTAAAATAATTTTGTAGACTTCTTTTTGGCACCATTGTACAAAAAAATAACAAGCACCCCAATTCCTAGATTGTCTTCTTCATGTAGGGATTGCATCCAACTTGGAAGCACAATTCAATTGGCTGACTGGTACTTAATGGAAGAATACACTGTGCTAAGGTTTTACGGATCAAAACTAGAACCCCATAAACTTCCAATGCATGTGACAAATAGGGTGTTTGTAGTAGAATATGTACTACAACTAGAGAGTATAGATCGACTCTTCGCTATCCAGTCAAAGAAGAGCATATTCCCTTCCTTACCTTTCTCAATTGGAGGGTTAACATTTGAGAGAAAAGCATTCAAAGTGGAAAAAAAAATTAGAAAATTTTTCAATTTGATTTAGAGTGGTATTGGAAGTATGATCCACTCAATGTCATTCAAACAATGCTTGTTGCTAATAAGAACTCTACAAACTTATTTCAACATGAAAGTAAACCATTGCTAGAGAAGTTGAAAAATAAGGATAGTTGGGATGACTTTACAAAAGAGATGGAGAAAGTTTTCACTGAGGAAAAAAATTTAGTTGAACAGTTGTCATCACAAATTATGACATCAATGAACCATGGCATTGTACAGCCTAGGATGCCCTACAATTTCTACCAAAAAGCTTCTCATCCATAAAAAAAAAAACATACCAAAGAAAATATCAGAAGATTATAAGGATAGAAAATGGACTCGAATGAAAATGAGTAATTTTTGGAGTATGAGAAAGAATCTTGGTGAACCAAATACTAGTGCAGATTTGGATGACATAGACGAGGATATAGAGTTTAGAAAATTGTGGAATTTGGAGAATCCCACCATTGCATACGACAGTAGTGATCAGGATGAAAATGCAGACAATGAGGATGATAATCCACCAATTACATTTACTCCATGAAGTCAGAGTGGAGTCACCGACTACCACAAAGAAGTATATAGAAAAGGGGAAATCATTGTGAAAAAAATGGGTTATAAAGGTGGTGGTTTGGGTCCCACAGGAGAAGGCGTCTAGAATCCAATTTTCACACCAAAACCACAAAAAAAATTTCATGGTGCAGGCCTTGGGTTTGGATTTTAAGTGTGTTACAAGTAGTAGTTGTCGTTGCACCAAAAGATCGACCTGTTAATGCCCGATACAACCACTAGACTTATAGAACATAAGAGGCTGTTAAACCATGTTACGAATCCTGAAGGGAGACATTGGTGGTTACTCTAACAATCCCCCCCTTAGTGTCACCCAAGGGGATTCGAACCTGTGACCAAGCTCTAATACCACTTGTTACAAGTAGTAGTTATCGTTGCACCAAAAGATCAACTTGTTTATGCTCGATACAACCACTAGACTTATAGAACATAGGAGGCTATTAAACTATGTCACAAATCTCGAAGGGAGACATTGGCAGTTAGTCCAACAAAGTGGACCCATTAGATTCATCAGGAACCACTATGCCCACAACAACATCCATTTTCACAGGTGGGATTGGGGAATCTACTGCTAATGGGTCTGGTAGTGGCACTGGTGCTAGTGGGACTAGGAAAGTTATACAACAAGTTCCCTCTCTAAATAGGCTAGTAGAATCTACACATAATCTCATAGAAGAAGATAGTGTCAAGAAGAAAAAGGTTTCCAGATCATTGACACTTGATCCTAAAGAACTATTTTCACTTTCAGGTTCAACAAAACCCTCTAAAATTTTCAATCCTCAAACAACATTAGTTAGATTAATAGGCATCGCAAGCTCTGGTTCACCTTTCAAACATTCAATTCCTTCTGCAACACCATATTTTTGTTTCAAAGATTTCTATCATAAATTTGTAGAAACAACAACCAAGAATAAGGAAACAAAGAAGATATTGTAGACTGGTGCCCTTACTATAGATGTACAGGAACAACCCGCATCCAACAGATTTTTTTCAACATATGACCCAAACAAAGACATGATGGAGTTCATTGTTGTTATTCCACCCAAAAAAGATGGAAACCCACCAGAGAGTCAGATAGATCCATCTAAATTTCAAGTTAGCACTCTTGAAATGGATTTTTCCAAAGTTAAAAATATGGACAAAATCAATGTGTCAAAGTCTACAAACCAATTGGTCTATAGTGCACTGCTAAAGTTGGAGAAAGAGAGAAAAGTAAGCTCGAGAAAAATATAGAAAAGTTATAGGTAGACATTGCCAATGAAAATGTAAAGAGGAAAGTTTAAGATAATAGTTTGAAAAAATTACAGAAAAGATTAAAAAAATGGCCTCTGCATCAGCAAATACAAACTAGGAACATGCGGAGGCAAAAGTAAAGGAACAAGAGCAGGTAGAGTTGAAGGAATAGGTGCAGGCAGAGATGAAGGCACTGAGGGGAAAATTGGAAGAAATTAATGAATAGGGGTAAAAATGGATTCACCTCTATTCAAATATGTGAGAGAGTGGATAGATAGATGTGTGGGGAAATATAAGATCTATTCCCAAATCCAAATTCCCAAAAGAGAGATCCAATTTGATCAACCAAGAGGTTAATGCACAATCGAATTAGTCTATGAAGAATATGAAAGAGAGGGAAAATCCAATGTTTCCCTATAAAGGAATTATGCTTGAAATCTGAAATAATTGAAATACTAATACTAACCTCAAATTAGGGCAGATCTGGAAAATGTCAATTTCTGATGTCTGTGTGTACTTTCGAGCAATTTTGCAACCTATTCTAGACTAGAAATGTCAAGACAGAGAAAACCCAGAAATCTTTCTCCAAGATGAGCTCAGGTCGAGTTTGACCCTCATAAAAGGTCAAATACTACATTCTTTATTTGAAGGCCGATTCTAATTATGTTCGCAGATCTTAGAAGTTCACTGAAAAGGGTATCCAAATTCACTCTCAAATCCAAAATCCCGTGCCTGTGCCTACAAGAAAATGGGGGTTTTTTTTGTATGGGGGGTTTGCCTTGGTCAAACCCCAATTTAGGAATTAACTTTGAAATTGAATTGAAATATAGTGTGCATAAACAAAGTAATTGAAACAAATCGCCTTGCTTATGTTGAAGTCCTTGTAGAGGATTCAAATCCTCAAATCCACAAGTAGGAATGCTTCAATGGATGTAGAATGAATTTAGGATGTCTCCAATCAATGGCATTTGATCTTCAACACCTATCTTGACTTGATCTTTGCATATGAGAAGGCTTGAATGAATGTAGAAGGATGGATCATCAAAGGGGCTCCAAAGAGATTGAATCCTTCAATAGCTAACAATGGATCTCCTTGATGGATAGATGCTTGAACACTTGAATGCTTGAAGAATTTCTTGAATACTTGAGAGCTTGCTCATGAAATTGCTTGAGATGAGATGTGAATAATGGATGATAAAATGAGAGAGGAAGGCCTCCTTTTATAGTGAACTAGGGCACCATCCTCTAGAGGGGCCATCTTGGAGAATTAAATCCCAATTAGGTCCTAACCTTTAAAAAATATACCTAGATTAAATGAAATTAGAGGATTTACCATTCTGAAACCCGAAATGGCCGACTCGAAGGCGGGAAAACAAATATCCCGAAAGCTTGATACCCAGAAATCAAGGATTTTGGAAATTTGAAGGAAGGGGGAAAAATCAAGGTTGGGACTGACCTAGTTAGGTTCAAGTTCAAACTTGACCTAGTTAGGTTTGAGCTCGATCTTGACCTAGTCAAGATCAATTGCAAATTTTACCCTGGGCCCAGATTCAATCAGAACTGGACAGGAGGTCTCGGGGATGCCCAAAGACCTAGAAATGATATCAGACAGGGATAGAATTCCAAGGATAAGCATAAAATCCTATGATAACTATGATGAAGGCTAGGAGGACCTATTTATAAGTCCTACCTAGAAAATAGAGCCATGGAAGAGGGAAATTAAGGAGAATCCTTGGGATCCTAACCCTAATTTCACGTAGAATGAAGAAATCAAGTGCAGGAAAGAAGTGGAACATGGGGAGAAAGCCAAATACATGAAAAGACCTGATCAAGGCACTCAACATGACCCTAGACCACTTACTCAGAGGGATAAATGCTCTTATCATGGAAGTGCTTCCATTTTAAGATGATACATTAAGCCCCCACTTTAGCAAGAGTATGGACTCGATTCAAACTCTTGGTAAAGGAGATCATAATGAAAAGATAATCTTATTGTAATCCAAGGGACAAAGGGAAACCTTAAGCCCCTAGGGACTCAAGTCTTTGACAACTCCTAGATCATAATAAGAGAGACATCTCTAAAGAGAGAAAGAAGGTGTGATTACCTCGCCCAATGAGAACTTATGTCCCATTGTGAACGACACAGGAAAATGGTGCAACTGGAAAGATAGAATTGAATAGCCTAGTGAATGTGGCTACTCACTAGTCAACCCATCAAGGATTCATTCTTAGGAATATTCTATTCCATAAGAATAAAACCAAAAATTAAAAAAAAAGAGATTCAGTCTTAAGGACACCTCCGACCTTAAGGGATCAAAATATATGTATATTTGAAACTAGAGGGGTCAAGAGATCCTAAAATATAAATCCATGCTTTAAGGATTAGTTACTAATCCAAAAAGGGAAAAAAGTATCTTGAAACATAATATGTGCATATCAAAAAGTGTGTGTGTGCAACAGGTGTGTAGAGCATATGCCCCCACGTTAAAGTCATTGTTGACACTTTAACAAGAGCAATGGCTTTAATGGAAACATAAACAACTCCACTGATTACATTTCCATGTCAAGATGCCCCCAGACAAAGACAAATCAAGGGAAATATCACAAAAACATACAGAGAACATAGCAGGGATCTACTTACTGTGGGGTTAGTATGATCATAAGATAATATATATATATGATATTATTGCAAATGAATGGACATCATTCCCCAAAGAAAGTAGAACTACAATCACAAAGGAGGAAAGATCACATAAGATATACAAAGGAAAATATTTTTGAACCATGACATGGAGACCAAAAAGAATTAGTGCTACCATATCTCGAATCCAAGCAGATTACACAAGGAAACATTTATGAACAATAGCACAATTACGACATAACATTGAACAACACATAGAAGAATAGAGATACATATAGAATAATTTGAACAACAGTTTTGATTCCTTCATCACCTTGTACCAACTAAGTAAAAAGTATCATATAAAAGAATCTAACAACATTTAGCAAACACATTACGGGAGAAGCACAATACAATAGGAAAACACACAACAAAGCTACCACGAAGGACAAGCTGATCAAGCGTGCCACCTACTCTCCCCATCTCATTCTATATCATTTAGGGAAGGTGGGTAACTCACAAGAGGGACTATATCCAACACAGTAGGAATGATGGCCAGTTCTAAACAAGGATCCTCTTGAGGATCACAATGTTTGACACTAGGTGTAAGAGTTAATTGTGAGGAAAGCATATTAGGTAAATCAATGTCAATGTTAATAGTTTCATATTCATCATTAACATCATCAGTATCATCAAGAATATCTTCTTCATCCAAATTAATAAAAATAGGATCTAAGATATGAATAGAATCATCATAATCATGCATGTGAACATCATTATTAGTAACAATATGTTCTAACACATTATGCATAGGTTTATCTAAGGAAAGTAAAGATCTTTGAGCTTTAGCATGAGCACGATGCTTTTTACAACGTTCATTAGCAGATCGATTATGCTACGATTTATTTGAAATAGGTTGAGAACTAGGAGGAACAATCATAGGATACTTCATAGGTTCTTTAGGAAGATCAGTACGATTATTAACCATAGGAGAAACAATCACAGGATCTTTGATAGGTTCGGTAGAAGGAACTTGATTAACAGAGCTAGAATCCATAGTTAAAGGAGGTATAGAAGGTGTAGGAAAAAGACCACGATTAAGATCCCTAGGACGTGAGATTAATTCAAGAATCTTACGATGTTTATAAGCTTGATATGATCAAAAAAGATTATCAGGTCAGGGAGGACATGAATTAGGTAATGAAGGCCAAAAGAAATCTAGAGCAGCACAATCTCTAGGCCTAGAAGGTTGATATAAACTATGATTAATCATCTTCACTTCTTCCTCATGAGTGAACTTAAGACACTTATGGATAGGTGAAGAAACAACATGCATGGAAGTCAACCAAGGAAAACCTAGCTTAACTTGAAATTGATCAGAAGTAGGAACCACAACAAAGGTAGTGTTCACAACTTTTCCATAAAGTTCAACCAGTAAAGTAATAGAACCAAATGGTGGACAAAGAAAACCATTGCAAGTTTGAATCCACACATCTGATGTATCATAAAATTCACGTTGTAAGCTTTTCATAAAAAGATTTTCTTCAGTGATAACATTGACTAAGGATGTAGGATCAATAAGACAACCACAAGTAGGTTTCTGAGCAATCCTAGCAGCAATGTAAAGGGGACCATCAGGAGCTTTAATAGTCTCAGAGTCATCAAAGGTAATCAAAAGTTCCCAAGGTCTTTTATTCTTAAATTGTTGTCAAGGTTTAGGTTGACTTTTCATTTGAGGTTTAGGTTTTGGTCGAGGTTGAGATTGAGGTTGAAGTTGAGGTTGAGGTGGAGATATAGATTGATCAACATGCTCCACTTGATTAACAACATGATTGAGATCATCCATCTTTGAATCATACACAATTTCCATAGTAGATGGTTTAGCAATAGTATTAGTATCATGCATAGGTAAAGGGTTCGTATAGATTTGAAGGTTCTGATTAGGAGGAGAGATATATTTGTTCCCACTACCATCCAGATTATCAACAGATAAGGCATTAGAATCAATTAAGTCTTGAACCTTATGTTTTAAAGAATAACATTTCTCAGTATCATGACCATTTTGATGATGATATTAACAAAAAGCATTTTGATCAAAAGATTTAGATGTAATCGTAGTAGGGAAAAAAGGTTGAATAGGAGGTAAATTAATCATATTAGCAGTTAACAACATATTCATAATAGCATGTAAAGATTCAGAAAGAGGATTAAAAATATGATTGAATTGAAAAGAAGTGGATTCAGAAGTGGCATTATGAGATGCAATAGCAACTTGATCAGCAACTGCATTCTCTTATTTGTTTATCTTGACATAGTTGTTGAATTTTTGAAAATTGTTTGGATTAGGAGCAGCATCACTCTTATCAACTGGAATAGGAGCCATTGGAGTGTTGCTCTCAAATTGACTCACTTGTAATTGATAATGATGAAGCGCTACATAAAGTTGTTGAAAAGAGGTAAATTCAGTAAGCAGAATCTTATCTCTAATATCCTTTTGCAAATTTGAAATAAACATACATTGAATATCCATATCAGGAACACGATAGGAAATCTGAGCATACAAATGCTTAAATCTACCAATAAATTCAGTCAATTTTTCTTTAGCACTTTGTTTACAATGCATCAAATCAGTCAAAGACACTTCCGGGCCAATGTTGTTTTGAAATTGTTGAATAAAGGCATTAGCAAGTTGCAGAAAGGAATCCATAGAATAAGGAGGCAAGGAACAATACCATTGTAAGGCCTTGTCATGGAAAGTTCTAGCAAACAGTTTGGCTAAAATCCTATGGTCATGAGCATAATCACTACAAAGGATTTGGAATGTTTTAACATGATGAATAGGATCTCCTTTTCCATTATAATTCTCTAGACAAGGCATCTCACCTTGCTGAGGAATAGGAGTACGCATAATATCCTGGGACAAGGGACTTCCCATGTCACATGTAGGAATACTAAACTTTTTTTGAGTTAAGGAAGCAAGTTTTTGTTGTAAGGATGACACAGTTTGAGCCAAACTGATGATTGTTGAATCATTAGAGGAAATGGGAGGAGTAGCAACATTAAACACACTAGGTAAAGTGTAAGAAGCTATGGGAATAGAAGATACAACTGGAGGAACACTAGGAACTACAGTTGGAAGTGGATTGGAATAAGTAAAAGGAACATTATGATATGAAGGTTGTGATGTAGGAAGGGACACAAGAGGAACACTCATAGGACTAGAGGGAACCATCTCAGTCACCAAAGAAGGAGTATAGGTAGGAATACTAGGTAAAGGATTAGAAGGAGGTTCAACACTAGTGATAGGAGGAATCAACCCTAAGTCTTGAGCTTCTTGAACTAAAGGTTTAACATTTGAATGCACAAGGTGAGTAATACCATGCAAGAGGTTAACACCTTGATCACTATCATGGAGAACTTTCTTAAGAGCCTCTAGCTCAAATGGAATCTTGATTATGGTTCTCTTGAATAAGCCAATTACCCATTTTATCAAGTTTAGTGGAAAGCTTTTGGACTTGTTCAGGAGGAACTCTTAAAGCATCATCCTCATCATGAGATGAGTGAGAACAATTTTTCTCCATAGTGGGATTGGAATCATGAAGAATCAAGTTATCATCCAGGATCCTAAGGAAGGAGAAGAAGATTCAAGATCAAAGGCACCCATGAGTCTATGACTTATTCTAACTGGAATTTTATAAGTAGGACTAGTGGTAGTAAAGCTCATAAGCCAATGTAATGTAAATGAACTAAACTAAGAACATATAAAGCATGAATATGAAATCTAATTAGCATGCAAAATATAACACAAAGGAAAAATCCAATACTAACAAGACAAAAGGAAAGCACAATAAGGCATCCAATTCCACAAAAGAAAAGAGAGTAAGTATGTCAGGTTCACCAAAATGAATAGGGGTAAAAATGGATTCACCTCTATTCAAATATGTGAGAGTGGATAGATAGATGTGTGGGGAAATATGAGATCTATTCCCAAATCCAAATTCCCAAAAGAGAGATCCAATTTGATCAACCAAGAGGTTAATGCACAATCGAATCAGTCTATGAAGAATATGAAAGAGAGAGAAAATCCAATGTTTCCCTATTAAGGAATTATGCTTGAAATCTGAAATAATTGAAATACTAATACTAACCTCAAATTAGGACAGATCTGGAAAATGTTAATTTCTGATATCTGTGTGTACTCTTGGGAAATTCTGCAACCTGTTCTGGACTGGAAATGCCGAGACAGAGAAAACCCAAAAATATTTCTCCAAGATGAGCTCAGGTCGAGTTTGACCCTCATAAAAGGTCAAATACTACATTCTTTATTTGAAGGCCGATTCTGATTCTGTTTGCAGATCTCAGAAGTTCATCGAAAAGGTTATCCAAATTCTCTCTCAGATCTGAAATCCTACACATGTACCTATAATAAAATGGGGTTTTTTATTGTATGGGGGGTTTTCCTTGGTCAAACCCCAATTTAGGAATTAACCTTGAAATTGAATTGAAATATAGTGTGCATAAACAAAGTAATTGAAACAAATCAACTCGCTTAAGTTGAAGTCCTTGTCGAGGATTCAAATCCTCAAATCCACAAGTAGGAATGTTTCAATGGATGTAGAATGAATGTAGGATGTCTCCAATCAATGGCATTTGATCTTCAACACCAATCTTGACTTGATCTTTGCATATGAGAAGGCTTGAATGAATGTAGAAGGATGGATCATCAAAGGGGCTCCAAAGAGATTGAATCCTTCAATAGCTAACAATGGATCTCCTTGATGGATGGATGCTTGAACAATTGAATGCTTGAAGACTTTCTTGAATGCTTCAGAGATTTCTCATGAAATTGCTTGAGATGAGATGTGAATAATGGATGATAAAATGAGAGAGGAAGGCCTCCTTTTATAGTGAACTAGGGCACCATCCTCTAGAGGGGCCACCTTGGAGAATTAAATCCCAATTAGGTCCTAACCTTTATAAAATATACCTAGATTAAATGTAATTAGAGGATTTACAATTCCAAAACCCGAAATGGCTGACCTGGAGGTGGGAAAACAAATATCCCGAAAGCCCAATACCTGGTAATCAAGGATTCTAGAAATTTGAAGAAAGGGGGAAAAACTGAGGTTGGGAATGACCTAGTTAGGTTTGAGTTTGAACCTGACCTAGTCAAGTTTGAGCTTGATCCTAACCTAGTCAGGATCAACCTCAAATTCGACCCTGGGCTCAGATTCAGTCAGAACCAGGACAGGAGGTCCCGGGGATGCCTAGAGACCTAGAAATGATATCAGACAGGGACAGAATGCTAGAAATAAGCATAAAATCCTATGATAACTATTATGAAGGCTAGGAGGACCTATTTCTAAGTCCTACCTAGAAAATAGAGCCATGGAAGAGGGAAATTAAGAAGAATCCTCAGGATCCTAACCCTAATTTCACCTAGAATGAAGAAATCAAGTGCAGGAAAGAAGTGGAACGCGGGGAGAAAGCCAAATACATGAAAAGACCTGATCAAGGTGCTTAACATGACCCCAGACCACTTACTCGGAGGGCTAAATGCACTTACCATGGAAGTGCTTCCATTTTAAGATGATACAATTAATAAAAAATTAGAGGAAGAAAGAGTCACTTCACAAAAGTTATTTAAAACCGTGGAGAGTAATGTTGTCTCTAACAGGGAATTACAAAAGAAATTGGACTCTCACGGAGATAAAGACAATCATTGTGAACACAAAGAAGTGGAATAGAACAATAATTATGAAAAAATGGCAGAAGAACTAAAGAAGGCAAATAATACAACTTAGACTTTAACAAATAGTAGTAATAATTTAGTGAAGATTACAAAAGAGCACATTTGGGGCCAAATATTTGGGATGTCTCATAGCTTGTGTGAGTGGTTTGAAATGCTTCAAAGTATGAGATTATTTTATTTGAAGCTCCATAACAACATTGAATAGAACATGGATGTTCTCAAGAAAGAAAAGAATGAAAAAGATATGCAACAACTCTATAGTAAGAGTGATAGTTATCTATCAAACAAGGTAATTAGCACCCACCTTGATGCCTTAGTAAAGGTATCAAGTATCATTCAAAAATGTGAGAAGCTAAGGGAAGAACATGAATTAGCTGACAAAGATAAGAAGAAGATCACAAAGATGGAACAAAGGAAAGAGAATTTGGAAAGTCTTGGTTTGCCTAAGGGATTTGACGCAAATATGTTCATTGGAAGAGAAACTTACAAAATAAGGTTGTAGGACAAAATAAATATTGATTTATGCTTTCTTCCTACAGACATATCTCCTAATACATTCATGGATTTCATCACTAGTCAGAACTTTTAATAGAGTTTTAGAAGCAACAGTGATGTCAAGTCACACTTTCAAATATGAATTGCTAATGAAGCTGGAGGAGTGTGCCTATACTATGAACCAAATTGTTCTACCATCAGAGGATGTTTGTACTACCCTACAAGCATTGAGATCTGAATTTTGAACTATTCTAAATTGTAATGTGTTGCACATGAATACAAAAAAAATTGTGCTATATCTAATTTTTATGTTTTCAAATTTAATGTACGTTGAGTTACTCTATTTTATGCAGTTATTCTTAGTTGATTTACTTTGTTATATGCTATTGGAACACAAAATTTCATTTAGGAATTTCAAATTCAAATATGAATGATCATTGATGATATGATACAAACTATAGTAATGATACTCTTTTTTCTCAAATTTTAATGATGAAACAAAATACATTCTTTCTTTTCTAAAATGAAAATTGATTGATAGGATATAGTAGTTAATAAGTTCAAAAAATACCTATTGATTGATACTGCTAATTTAGCAAAAATTTCCTAAATTTTCCAATTCATCTCAGCGTCGTCATCATCATCTAATTTTAGAATTCCAGTTCCTTCATTGTTCTCTTCATTTTTGTTTGTGTATTCTTCACTATGACCTTCACTTCTATGAATCCCCCTCCCATCGCCACATGTAGTTGTCCCACTCAGAGTTGGAGATTGGTTAATGGTGTTGCACAACCCTCTTCTTTTGCATCTTTTCTTCCAGATTTCAATTGCTTTTGGATAAGGAAAAGTATTGACATCATACCTAGATGTGTAGACCCTCAAGCATGTTTCCCAATTCTTGTCTAGTTTGTTTCTTAGCTTTGATTTTAGGAATCCAAAAGCACTAAAAACTCTCTCATCCACCACCAAACCCAATATCATGGTTTGACATAGATCAGAAAGCTTGAAGAACTCTAAAATTTCATCACGCAACATTGTGCTATGTTTTTGTTCTATCCAAAGCCTTGTTACCGAGCCCTCTTCATGTAGGTTATGCATTATTTGATATTGATGCTTCATAGTCCTTGAAAAAGTGCCTAAGTGTTGTCTAAGAAGACCCTCATCTAAAATTCCATTGATAGTCACTCCATTAAATTCTATAGATTAGGAAAATTCCTTTATCAAAGTCAACAACCTATTATGATAATCTTCTTTACAGTTTAAGCACCAATGTTGAGGAAACACAATTGCCATGGCCTCAAGCAGTTTTTCATATGGGAATCAGGATCTTATTTTAGAGGAAATCATATAGGCTATGTCCCTTGCATGAGCTTCTATAGACTCGACGATCTTGGTGAACTCTTCACTTGTAACTCTTGTAGCTCTCTTCTTTGGGGCACTGTAGTACATTGGTATCTGAAATCCCCTTACATGGACACAAAATTATCCATTTTCAATGACCTTTAAATAATTATCAGGATTTTCCAAATCTGTTAGTTTCTGCCAGTGATCAAATTTTTCATCAGATAAATTTGGGTCATTTCAATAGAGACTATCGAGGGCTATGCATGACATTTTACGCAACTAAGCATATTCTGCAATATACATGGCTCTTTGCTAGGATTTTTTCATAATCAACATCATTTCTTCTAGCATGGGAAGAAGACATGCTAAAGTCAAAAGTGTCTCTATATTGCTTAACCTCCAAAACAGGTCGCCACATACATGATTTTTTGCATTGTCGCTATTTTTGTACATAAGTCCAATCAAAGATTGATATTCATAAAAAACTCAATGCATCGGTCCATCCAAAGAGATCCATTTGGTATCAACATCTTTAAGAAGCTTGTTTCCATTGGTAATTCCATCAGCAAAGTGTTGAAATTCCCTAAAATGTTTGGGACTTCGACAAAAATATGATTATAAATCTCTTACTAAATCTTCAACCTTATTTACTAAAGAAAACTTCTTCACAAATCTAAAAGAAAGATTCATCATGTGGGCCATACAGTGAATGCCAACAACATATGGTGAAAAAGAAGCTTACATCTTTGTGAAAAGACCATTCCTATGACCTTCCAATACTAAAGCTCCTTCTGCTCCAACATAGATCAACTTCTTCGCTATTGTCAATTCATCCATAACTCTATATTCAATTAAATGGCCCTTGACTAATTGAAATAAAGTTTACAATGTTGCATTGTCCCTCAATTTTGAAATAGTTAGTAGATGTGGTTGGTGTACATTATTTTGTACAGTATAAACATGTATGCATATCCACAACGTATTATCTATTATTGTAACTTCATCTAAGGACAACACAATAAAGGTTGACTCTTTTATTTTTCTTTGTACATCCTCTATTTCAACTTGGGCAATACAACTTGCCCATTCCCATCCACTGTTTATTGACCAATGAGTGATAGGATAGTTAGGAACTTTCAGAAAATGTAACAAACCACTTATTTTTGGATAGTATTTCATTTGACGCCCTCTGCTCAAAATATAGGAAACATTACTTAATTGAACAACTTTTCTGCATTCTTCTACTTCACTTGATTTTGCAAAAATAGCATTAATAGAACCTTGAACTTCACCTAGCTTCATCTTAAATTTATGAGACAAATAATATTCCTCAGCATTCCTTTTATGTTGACATTTCTCCTTTGTTTTATATCTTACCACTTTTATTTCCTTTCCATCTACAGTTTCAGTTTCATAAACTTTACCAACATGTTTCTCTATGGTGTCTAGTTTAAGCTGCAACCGCTTTTCCTTTTTATACTTCCAACTAAAAATCATACATCTACATTCTACTGGTGGCTCACCTACAATTGGATTGTCCATAGGTTCAATGAATGGATACTTTTCTGCCCAATCAAATTTAAATCTCCTAGACATCTCCCATTGACGATCAATTTTTTCTTTTGATTTTCCTCTCCCTTTAGTGTTACTGTTAATTGAACCATCATCATCACTGAAGTCGATTGAATCATCCTAGTACTGGTTATTTACTTGAAATTATACTTCTAGGTCATCTTCACCAGAGATATCAGGTTCTGCAACTTTGTCACCAGATTTATTAGGTTCCCCAATTTATCAAATAGACTCCTATTTAGGTTGAGAACCTTGAAGTTGTACAGGTTCCTCTGATGATTTACCTTCCTCACTTTGACAACAGCCATTGCATCTGCCCCCACAAAAGTATGAAGATATATTTCTACATTTTGTTGGCCTCTCTTGGACTTCTCCACCTTCAATAGTCCTCTTCATGTTTAACTTTGATTGTGACATATCCAAAAAATTAAGGGTACAATAAAATTTTACTTGTATAAGATACTACGAACTCATTCTGGTTCGCTATCGATTGCAATTCTGAGCTCAAAATCAACTGAATTTGTGTACTACTAAATCTCTTGAAACTATCCTTATATACAAATGCTTATTTCAAATTTTAGCAAAGGGGTCGACTATTGCATATGATATCAACTAATATTTGGCAATCCTTGCGTAATTTCAAGTAATTGACTAGGCAAATAGGGCAGGAATTAAGGACATGATTATGAATAATACATGGTGAACTGGGTCCTAATGCAAATAAAACTTGCACTTGGGACAATGGGCCTTTGACAAATGGTGATCCTCGATAAATACACCCTTAATCTATGGTGAATAATAGTAAAATATACTATAGAAAAATGGGTGAAAAACCTTACTACTGTAGTGAAATAATGTACAAATAGTGGCGAACAAGCCGACCAATATACATGTCTTTTATAAAATCTGGATGAATAGGTCAACCTCTATACTATGTATTTTTTTGCCAATTTCTATAGGCCCGACGGGATATATTCGCCAATTGGTTAATAATCGCCACTAAAAATATCCCTATAATGGTGATGGTATTCTTTAAGAAAAAGGGAACATACAAAGGTTTCTTGCAGTAAGGGTTTTCATATTTAGTAGATGATGTTTTAAGTTTGATCATTGCTAATAACAAGAGTGGAGCATTAAAATTTAATGCAAGTATTGGAGAGATTGGTTGAAAGAAGAGTAACAAAATAATATGAAATGAGACATGGTGATAGTGAGAACTTCTGAGGAGAACCCTATTCATCCAAGAAAATTCCATTATCTATGTCTTGTAGGAATATTATAGAAAATCCCATGATAATAACAAGCCCACACTGTCTTCTTTTTTTTTGTCAATGTTGGGGACTCGTCAAAAAAGTTTTCCAAGACTCCTTATTAAAGTCCTAATTCACTATGAACTTCCCTTTTAAAAATCTTATCAGTGTAAAAAGAGAATAATAAAATGATAGAGTTGTAAAACTATAAGGTTGATCACAGTGGGAAAGAATGCTGATAATGATACTAAAGTTATGACAGTCCATAAATGATAGAGAAAGATAGAGTTTGGTGGAAGAGAATCACAAAAGAATTTATGCCAGTGATGGGAGAACGGAAGACTTGTGAGCATAAAAAAAGATACAATGGACAAAGTGTTGGAGATTTGCTAGCAAGCCAATGCTAACTGTATGTTTGTCATTGATGACAACATATGGTAAGCAGTGTGCATTGTAGTTCTATGTAGAGAGCCTTGAGCATATGTTGTATGGATATGTTATCAGCATGATATCTTAGATGCAAAGGTTGATTATGAGTACAAACAGTTGTGTAGTTGTTTGTAACAATAGTGTTCCTGACAATGTTACAAGTAGGGTTTTGTATGTGATTCTCAGTATGGTTATGTTGGAGCCTTGTACATTTATATTTGTGTTTTAGACATGTTTATGGGGCTATATCCATGGACCCAGAGTTATTAGTGCAGTACAAGTTGAGTTATCATGTTTCTATTAGCCAGTTGCAATTTTTGGAGTTTATCTGATGGAGCTGACATTATTTATATTGTTTCAGTAGTTGCACCTATCATTTTGATATGTGTGTTTGGATTCATGTTTGGTGATGTGTTAAGAATTTTTTGTTAAGAGAGCATAATTTATTTTAGCTTGAGAATAAAGTTTCAGTTAATTTTGTGAAGCCAACAGTGTGAAGCGACGCATCTACTCATATTGAGTTGCGCGGTCCTTTTTGTGTTGCGTGCTTGGTTTATCCATTGGAGAGTTGTATTGTTTCTCTAATATAATTTCAAGAAGGTTCTAACAGGCCGACTTGATTATATCTTTTGGAGAAGACTACCTATAGCTAGTCATTTGTGATCGCTATGTGTGATTGAAAGAGCATAATGGAAGATGCGAATGTGCTGAGAAAATATAGTTGCTTCAATCATTAGTTGAAGATCTATGTGAAGAAGCAAAGAGTATATGCTATTCATTGGAACTGATCAACACAAAAGGTCTACTTTCTATTTCACCAAGATCCAGATATACTGTGTATCATGTATCTGTTGTGTAGAAGGTTGCAGCCTTCACCATTTGAGTAGTGTGCTCCCGGATAGTGTGTCCTCACCCCTAACAGGGTTATTTGTAAAAGACTCCTAATAGGGTTTGAACCTTGACCAGGTCACTGTAATTCATGCATTGTAAAGATAAACTTCTAATAGGGTTGTAAGATCTTCTAACAAGGATCATTATACTCTAGTGCAGTTTATAGTGGGTGCTAATTCCCACTGGGGTTTTTACCTATTTGGGTTTCCCCATAACCAAAATTGTGGTGTTGTGTTAAGTGTTATCTTATTGTGTATGTGCTTAATATTATTTTTTACTTAATTGGATAAAGAATTGAATCTTGTAGATTATTCATTCACCCTCCCCCCCTCTCAGTTATCTCTTGGGACTATTTCTAACAATTGGTATCAGAGCCAAGTGCCTTGGAGAGAAAGTTTAACAACTTGAGGTTGATTAGATGATGTTATTTAGAAAAGAAAGTCCTAAGTTTGGTGGAGAGAATTATCTGTTAGGAATGAGAACACTGAGAGGGGGGGTGAATCAGTGTTCACTATATTTTATCTTTTTAATTTAATCTTTGAATAGAACTTGAATGCTTAAGAACTGAAATAAACATTCACATAAACATGAAACATGAAATCAACACATGACACCAATATGGTTCAGGGAAACCCAAATAGGTAAAACCCCTAGTGGGAATTGACACCCACTAATATTCTGCACTAGTGTTTTGTGATCCTTGTTAGAATTAACCCTGTTAGGAGTTTCTTTACAATGCATTAAGTACAGTAGACCTTGTTAAGGATTAGACCCTTTTAGGAGTCTTTTACAATAGTCCCTATTAGGGGAGTGGATGCATTTTCCTAGAGCTCACTGCTTAAGTGGTGAAGGCTACAACCTTATTATCTTGGATACACACTATATTTGTTGGATGAACTGTCACTGTGACACTACTTGTCAAATTAGTTCCTTTGATGCACTAATGCTTTGACCTCTTACAAAGCTCTAATACATATTATTGACTCATTGCATACTTCTTCTCTACTTAACATAACTCTTAATCAACTTCCATACTAATTACAATGGGCTCATCTTATATTTATATGCGCATACAAAATAAACAACTAGGTCGGCCCTTAAACCTATTACATACAACACTTCCAAATGAATTGGCTTAAGTGTTTTTACAATAAAAAAATATATACATGTCGGAAACCTACTTAAAATAGGCGCATAGCCTTTACAATATTACAATATAGTCGCAACTCAAAATGATAATTGTCGGCTGCTTGCTCTATTCTTCACTAGCACACACTGGTTGTGCAACTTCAATTGTCTGTATCTTTCTCATACTTGCACATATGATTATGAGCTCATAGAGTAAGCATGAATATATTCTAACCAACTTAACTTCTAGGGTGTACACCATAATTCTTCCGTATGCATGTGTGCTGATGCTTTGAGCTGCAGGAACTCTGTACACTGTCCAATCTTCAACACTTAACCAATTTCTGATCTTCTCATCAAGTGCCCTAACTCCAAACTACTATATGACTTTGTTTCCATAATGAAAACACTATATCAAGTCATATACATCAATATAGCCAACTTTCCAACAATATCCCCCTTTGTCATTGATGGCAACAAAGGAATATGGCCAAGTTGCTAATTGTCCTTAATACAAAAAAATTTTGTTCTTCTATACATACACTTATATCTCCCTATACATATTAAGATCCATATTCTATACACAACTCCCCCTTTGACATTAATGAGAAAGGTCTTTCAAAAATTGTATCTACATATACTCACTGAGGGAAAACATCCGGATATGCAATCTTTAGGTTTTGGATCTCCTTCTTCCAAAATGTGATCAAAGATCCTGTGGAAGGACCTTGATCATATATCACCATAGTGGCATCAATATCCTTGATATTTTGATTTAGAATGTCTAATGAGGGTGCAAGATCATTCCTCAACTGAGTCTGTCTAGCCCTTATCTTTATCATCTCTTTTTCTACCTTCTCAATTTTATCAGTCTGTCCTTGGTAGACATTATTGCACATGTTCACATTTGTGGATGTGTCTTTTACTGAATTCTTCACTTGCTCAATCATAGCTTCTACCTCTTTTATTTTCTTTAAATGAGCATCAGTAAGCTTATCTTGATCCATGCATTCTACAATGATTCTTCTTCCTTGATCTGCAAACTCTTTTAGGGATGCTTGACCAGTCTGAGTGAGCTTAGATCAAGTGTAAAGTTGCTAACCAATTCATTCAATCTCTTCTTTAGATACTTTTCTTCTGCAACTAGGGATGCAGATTCTTCAAGGCTTAAGAAATTGCTTTTGAAATGTGAGATGACTGTACTCACATCATCAACAATGTGTATCTATGACACTTTCTTGTCTTCTGGCAACAAATTGTTTAGAATGTTTTCTGATTCTACCAAGAGGGGATTCCTCATCACTTGTTTTTCTTTGGCATTCTCCCTAACTAAGACATTGAACTTAATCAGGTCTTCTTCTCTCCATGAGTCCAAACTAGATGTGTTAGGTGTCAAACTTGACAACAATGCTGTAGAGGGAGTGATGGGAGTGCTATCCATCACTTCTTGTTTTACCTTGACTAGTTCTACTGACGGTTCATTATTCTCTTCTTCTTTTTCTGATTCTTTATTTTATTCTTCTTTTTCTACTTCTTTTTTATTTGTTATATCTTCAATCATTACTTCTTCTTGATGAATAGGAGTGTTACTACATAATTTTTCTACCTCTTGAGTGCTTACAAATGCCTCTTCAAACTTATCCAATTCTATGTCAGTGGCTGCCATGGCTATTTCCACATTATCAATGATAATGTTTCTATCCTTGAGTGATTCTATCATGGGCATAGACTTATCTGCCTCTGATTGTGTTTCTACTATAGACACTGAATCTTGAGGACCTGTAGATTGTACCTTGATGGTCTTTGACCCTTTGGTAACCATTATGGGTACATGTGTTGTGGGTGCAATAGGTGGATACATGTTCCTATTCATAAAGACCTTCTCAAAGGATTTCTTTGTTTCTTTGGTAATTAACTCATAATTTTTATCTATTATATTTAGTCTTATTGTCTTGGTTTTGAGGTGAGGCTTCACCAGATCTAACCTCAACTTCTTCTCTTCTAGCTCACATATAGGAAGGGTATCATCAAGAATCTTTTCCCTTATCCTTAAATCCTCTTCAATGGCTTGTCTCTTTTGGAATTCTAGGATATTCCATACATTGTTAGGGATCATGGTCTTAAGTTCCAAGACTATTTTCTTGAATTTCAGCATGTGTTTGACCAACATACCATGAATCTCAGATTTGTCTATTTCACTATATTTTTCATAAAAATTCCCTACTTGATGAATTCTTCCTTCATCAATGATTCTTGCACTTAGCACACTGAGACTAGGTTTGAAACTTACTTTGGGAGGTGCTTGAGTATTCCTTCTATTTCTTGTGACTCTTGAGGATGGATGACTAGTGCTGGTTTCTTTCTTCCTCTATGGCATTACCTTATACTCAGGAGGAGTAGTAAGGTCAATGATTTCCTTGGGCGCAGAAGGAGTATAATTAGTTTTATCCTTTTGTTCATCAAATTTCTCTATCTTTACCTTCTTCATCTTGGGATCATGTGTTTCTGCCTTTTTTGCATCTGCACTCTTTAGTTCCAAAGCAATCTTTTGTTCTTTTTCTTTGTCAAGATCTTCTTGAGACACTCCATGTATTCTCAAGATCTCTGATGTGACTTTAGCAACCTTTCTTTTTGTTGCTATGCTGTTTAGCTTGGCATCTACTTCTCTTGTCTTCTCCTCATAAGTTCCCCATCTAAGCTCATTAGGGTCAGTAGGAGCTGAGAGAAATACTTGAGCATATGCTTCTAAAACTTGTTCCTCTACTTCATATCAAAGTGGATGAATCCACTTTATTCTAGGGACTACTGCCTCCATGCATGTTGTATCTGTTTCAACCATAAAATAAACTGTATCCTTGTACTTTTCAACAATATTTTCTAGAATTTTGTACCTCATTTGCATCTTGACCTTGAAGGTCTTCAATTCCAATGTTATGTAATCTCTCAATGTACTCTCAGTGGATGCCTTGTTAGATATATGTGGCATGGTTGGAATGGACTTGTCCAAATACAAATCTGATACTTTCCCAACTATATGAAGGTACATGTAAATGATCAAAGATCCAAACCTGAATATCTTGGTCTTTTCATGCTTGACTGCCTTAATGTTATCAATAAACTATGCGTGGAAGATCGCACACAGATTGAACTCCCCATCTTCCTTCACAAGTCTAATGGCTGCAAGAATTGTTCCCGCAAACACACTATTCACCCTGCTGGTGTGATGAAACTTGTATCCAAGTATCATAGACTTCAATTTGATGTCATCTTTCTCAATAGGCTCAATTGTCATCCTATGCCTATCACTCCTTGACTTACATGTTTTCTCAAAAATTTTCTTGACATCCTTTCCTATTGGAAGGATGGCGCCTGTCTTTGATAGGTCTTTCATCTCATATATCAAGTCACTAGTGATTCTTATAGGCACATCACCTATCCAAAATAGGTCATCATGAATTTTTCTCAGAAGTATTTTAATCCATTCTGTCTCGTAGAACTCATATGTTGTAGCATACTCCACTATAGGGTGATCATTCCACTTTTCATATTCATCCAGGAAGGTTTTTTCTGGTTTTAGTATGGTCTCCATGTGCGCCCTTAACCTATCGAATCCTACTAGTTCCTTCTTATAGTAAATGTAAGCCCTAATGTCTTCCACATGCATAACGCCCATAGGCATGCGGGAGAATGCTCCCTCTAAGTCATCTAGGGTAGACTTAAATGGATGCTTCTTAAAAACATATCTTTTCTTTTCTAAAACATCAAATACTATGAGAGTGACCATCACTTACTTGTTTTATCGCTTTCCAACTATACTCTAAGATAATCCAAAGACTTCTGAATCAACATGGTGAACTAGGGTTTTTGCAACCGATCAATTGTGCTGCTAATCATTGATAGATCAATCTCCAAGTATTCATAATAACTTCTAAGGATGTTTCTTCTCTTTAATTGCTTTGAATTCAAATGCAATGAGTAATCAAATAAATTTTTGTGTACTTAAAGTGAAAATTCCTCCATTAATGCTTGCCACGTAAACCAGGTTGTCACTTAAAAATTTCTAACTTTTATTCTACTAAAAATCAGTATGTGCGCTCTTGCATGAAGGTTCCTTTATACTCCAAAAGCTTAAGTTTAAAGATGCATACTCAGAGAGTGAGTATACCGGCCACGTAGGGGTCTAGACTTAAATTAGCTCCCCCTATGACCCTGAGGGTCATTCATCTAGATGTAGAGGGTGCATCCACTGTGGATGCATCCAATACATACTCATCAGTCTTGTCTTTCTTTTTCTCTGACCAAATCAAGAAAGCATCCTCTAAGGCTTTCACAAACTTGACTTCTCCTTCAGGATCCAATACTGGTTCTTCAGCCTTTTTAGGGCTTTCTTGACCTTGCATCCTTGATCTAAAAAACTTTGAGATATGTCTACCCTTGTTACAAGAGTGACAAATGACTGGAGGTCTTATATTCCTCGGCGCATTGACATGAGTCACCATTTTACATTGTCTAGCTGAGTGACCATTATAATTACATATCTGACATGTAACATTCTAAGAACTTCTTACATTTGTTTGATTTTGATTTCTCTGATCATGCTGAATCATGTTCTTCTTACTAGTCTTGTAATTCATAGCTCTATGACCAAATTTATTGCATGAATAACAATAACCATTAAAAGTTCTTACCTCTATATAGTTCCTTGCAATGTGTCCATGCTTGTTACATGCAAAACAAGTGTGGTCTACTAGATTGCGCTCATTCTTTGGTGGTTCACCATTATCTTTAGTTTGATCTTTAGTCTTCTCAGTATCAGTAGAGTCTTTTTGTGTATCCTTTCTTGCTCGCATGTTGTCAATCTGATTTTGTGCTTCATTGTATCCAATACAACTAGTGTCTCCTTTGGCTCTTCTTGCATACAACTGCGATTCTATCAAATTAGAACTGGTGTGTAATTTTTCAATATGATTCTTTTCTTCTTTCAATTCAAACTCCAAGCTTTCTTTGCTATTCCTTAGCTCCAAGATTTCCATGTTAGCTTTCCTTAATTCCTCATTGAGTTGAAGGTTCTCTTTGACTTGTTCATTGTAGACTTCTTGACTTTTTATCAGCTTATCATCGAATTCTTCAAGTAGTTCTTTCAAAGATGCATTGTCTTCATTCAACTTCTTGACCTTTGCTCCTAGATCACTGTTAGAGCATTCTTTCAAATCCTTTCTTAGCCTTTTGATAACTAATTGTGCATCACTGACTTTTTCTTTTAGTTCTTCAATTTCTCTTTCTGATTTGTCCAAGTCTTCAAGAGAAGCTTCGAGATTTCTTTTCAGATGTTTCATTTCTACTTTTTCCATGATCTCCTCAAGTGGTTAAACTTCTTTGCTGAGGGCCAGAGCTCTGATACCAATTGTTAGGAATGGGAACATTGAGAGGGGGGGTGAATTAGTGTTCACTGTATTTTATCTTTTTAATTTAATCTTTGAACAAAACTTGAAAGATTAAGAACTGAAATAAACATTCACATAAACATGAAACATGAAATCAACACATGACACCAATATGGTTACGGAGAAACCCTAGGTAAAAACCCTGGTGGGAATTGACACCCACTAATATTCTGCACTAGTGTTTTGTGATCCTTGTTAGAAGATCCTTAACCCTGTTAGGAGTTGCTTTACAATGCATTAAGTATAGTAGACCTTGTTAAGGGTTAGACCCTATTAGGATTCTTTTACAATAGTCCTTGTTAGGGGAGTGGATGAACTATCCTAGAGCTCACTTCTCAAGTGGTGAAGGCTACAACCTTCTGATCTTAGATACACACTATATCTCTTGGATGAGCTATCACTATGACACTGCTTGTCAGATCAGTTCCTTTGATGTGCTAATGCTTTGAACTTTTGCAAAGCTCTAATACATCTTATTGACTCTTCGCATACTTCTTCTCTTCTTAACACAACTCTTAATCAACTTCCATACTAATTACAATGGGCACATCTTATATTTATACACGCATACAAAATAAACAACTAGGTCGGCCCTTAAACCTATGACATACAATGCTTCCAAATGAATTGGCTTAAGCGTGTTTACAATCAACATATATACATTTTAGAAACCTAATTACAATAGGTACATAGCCTTTAAAATATTATAATATAGTCGCAACTCAAAATGATAACTGTCGGCTACTTGCTCTATTCTTCACTGGCACACACTAGCTATGCAACTTCAACTATCTGTATCTTTCTCATGCTTGCATATCTGAATATGCGCTCATAGAATAAGCATGAATATAGTCTAACCAACTTAACTTCCAAGGAACAAACCATAATTCTACTATACGCATGTGCACTTATGCTCTGAGCTGCAGGATTTCTGTACACTATCCAGTCTTCAACACTTAACCGATTTCTGATCTTCTCATCAAGTGCACTGACTCCAAACTACTATATGACTTTGTTTCCATAATTAAAACACTATATCAAGTCATATACATCAGTATAGCCAACTTACCAACATTATCTAGACTGGAAGAACAAAATGACAACACATTTACAGTGCATTGGTTTTGAGATTTTTGAAGTAGCTACTCAAGATGTTCAGGCTCCCTCTCTAAAAGACCTTGAAAAATATGATGCAACTATTAAGAAAAATGAAATTTTCACTCAAAATTATATTTTCAAAGAAGCCCTTATCAGTGCCCTATTTGACAGTGAGTTTTTAGAGATCAAGAAAATAGATAAAGCCTACAAAATATGGAAGTATCTAGAAGACATGTTTGAAGGAGATATCCAAGCCAAGAATGCACGTAGAAAGACATGGAAGAAAAGATATAATACTTTGGAGATGCTACCTGAAGAGAACATTAGAGCCTATAATCAAAGAATTAATGAAGCAGTTGCAAGAATTGGGAACACTGGTGGAGAAATTTTGGGAGAAGACATAATGGATAAGTTGATGACTACTATGACAGTAGAATATGAGAACAAGATAAAAATCCTAGATGAGACTATGCAATTTTCAAAAGACTTTAGAAGAGAGACCTTAATCAGAAGAATTTTAGCATTCGAGATATCAAGTTTGAAGACAGGGCCTAAAAGTGAAACAACTCTCAGAGCCTCAATCCATGGTAAGAAATCCTTGAACACTTCTGGAAACTTTGATAATGAAGATGAGGATAAAGAACAAGATGAATTCATTTCTATGATTGCTGAGAAAGAAAGAAAAGGAAAATTAAAATATGAAGGTCAGTTACCATTTAAATGCTTTTCATGTAACAAGATTGGTCATTTTACATCTAAGTGTCCTACAAGAGTCAAGAAGTTCAAAACTAATTTCAAGCCTAAGTATACAAAAGAATGTTACTATGTTGAAGATGGATTATCAGATGAAGATTCAGGAGAAGATGAAATTGGATTCATTGCTATTGAATGTATGGAGAAAATGTTTGATGAGATGGATATTGAAGAAGAAAAGAAAGCACAAGAGCTTGCATTAATTTCACAAGTAGACATCAGAATGGGCTGGATCATTGATAGTGGATGTTCACATCACATAACAAGAGAGAAAGATAGATTTGTACATCTAGATAAGTACAAAGGTGGCATGGTCAGATTTGGAGACAACACTCCTAAACCTATCATAGGTAGAGGAGCCATCACCTTGGATGGAAAGAATAACACTGATGAATTTCTATATGTTGATGTGAAGCATCACTTACTAAGTGTTGGACAGTTGCTTGACAAAGGATATCAGTTGGAATTGAAAGACAATAACTGCATCATTAATAAATAAGGAGTGATGATTGCATTAGGTTCAAAGAAAAAAGGTAATGTTTTTTAGCTTAACTCTGAAGCAAGTTGTTTTGTTGCTAAAATAGATGACAGTTGGTTATGGCACAAAAGACTATGTCACATCAATTTTGACAATATAGTAAAGAAAAGAAATGTAAAGGCAATAAGAGACCTCCCTAGTATTACAAAACCATTTGATACAATATGCAGGGAATGTGTGATAGGAAAACATGTAAGGAATTCATTCAAAAGAAAGCATAATTTGGTAGAGAACAAATTGGATCTAGTGCATATAGAATTATGTGGACCAACTCAAACAAGATCATACTATGGTGAAAGGTACTTTATTTTCTTTATTGATGATTATTATAGAATGATATGGCTTGAATTCTTAAAAGATAAATCTGAAGCATTTGAGAAGTTTAAAATATTCAAAGCTAAAGTTGAAAATGAATCTGGATTAAAGATTAAATGTCTGAGATCAAATAGAGGAGGAGAATTCACCTCTGACAGATTTTATGAGTATTGTGAAGAACATGGGATAAAGAGACAACTAAGTGCACCTAGAACCCCTCAGCAAAATGGAATTGCAGAAAGAAGAAATAGGATCATACTTGACACGGTGTGCACTATAATGATTAAAGGAAAAGTTGCACACACCTATTGGAGAGATGTAGTCAATACTACAGTCTATACTATCAATAGAATTCACTTAAGGCCAGGCATAGACAAGACACCTTATGAGCTATGGTTCGGGAATGTACCTATAGTAAAATACTTCAGAATGTTTGGAAGAAAGTGTTATATCAAAAGAGATGAAGCTATTGGGAATTTTGATGCAAGAAGTGATGAAGGTATTTTTCTTGGTTACTCTACTAAAAGAAAAGCTTATAGATGTTTTAACTTAAGATTGAAGAAGATCATTGAAAGTGCACGTGTAAAGATTAATGAAAATTTTATGATTCAAGAGAGATATCATAATTATGTACCTATGATTGAAGAAGAACCTAGTCCTATCAATAGAAAATAGTTGTTGAATAGATGTTTGATAGCATTGATGTATTATTCAATGAACCTAAAACAAGTGAAGCAGAATCACAGAAGATAGATGAGAGAGCCACACCTAATGTTCCAAAATTCACATCTAGATACCATTCAAAAGAAGATAGCATTGGAGATCAGAACAACAAAGTCATGACAAGATCAAAATCAAAAATAGTCAATGAAGCAGTATGTTTACTTTCACAAATTGAACCTTTAAGTGTTGAAGATGCGTGTAATGATTCAGATTGGCATGAAGCAATGAAAGAAGAATTAGATCAGATAGTTAAGAATAATACATGGGAACTGGTCCCCAAGCCTAGTGACAAAAATGTGATTAGAACCAAGTGGATATTCAAAAAAAAGATGAATGAAGATGGAACAGTAGTAAAAAAAAACAAAGACTAGTATGGAAAGGACATGTGCGGAGAGAAGGAATTGATTATTCTGATACATCTACCCCTATAAGAAAATTGGAAGCCATAAAGTTATTTCTAGCCTAGGCAACATTCAAAGACTTTAAAGTATATCAAATGGGTGTCAAGTCGGCATTCCTAAATGGAGATTGAAGGAATAAGTCTACATAGAGCATCCTGAAGGATTTAGTTTATCAAACAAACCTGATATGGTATGCAAACTAAAGAAAGCCCTCTATGGACTTAAGCAATCCCCTAGAGCATGGTATGAAAGACTGGATAGTTACTTAACAAAGATCAGATTCAAGAAAGGAGCATCAAATTGTAACTTATTCATAAGAGAGACACCTGATGGATTTTTACTAGTTGCTATTTTCTTTTATGACATTATTTTTGGTGGTAATGACAAGCTTAGTGTAGAATTTTCTAAAGAGATATAGAGCAAATTTGAAATCAGCATGATTGGACCTATCAAGTTCTTTTTGGGATTGAATGTCCAGCAGACAGACAAAGGTATTTTCATTAATCAGTCTAAATATGTGAAAGAAATATTAAATAAGTTCAAGATGGATGATTGCAAGCCAGTAAGCACCCCCATGATAACAGGAAGAAAGCTTTCAAAATATGATGATTCTACAGCAATAGACAAAACCCTATATAAGTCTATGATTGGTAAACTCATATATCTTACTCAATCTAGACCAGATATTTCTAATGCAATTGGTATTGTTGGAAGATTTGTAGTAGAACCTAAACAAAGTCATCTTATGGCAGTAAAGAGGATATTCAGATATTTTAAAGGAACTATAGACTATGGTTTATGGTATCCTAATTCGAATAATGTAGAACTTCATGTGTACATAGATGCAGATTGTGCAGGTTGCATTGATGATAGAAAGAGCACCTCAGGAGGAGCAGTATTTCTTGGAGATAGACTAGTTACTTGGACAAGAAAGAAGAAGAATTGTATCTCTCAATCCACGGCAAAAGTAGAGTATGTAGCAGAAGCATTAAATTGTTCTACAATTGTGTGGATCAAGTAGATGATAAAAGATTTTGGAATCTAGATTGATTATTCTATTGTTATTCATTGTGAAAATACTAGCACTATCAATATGTCAAAGAACCCTATGATGCATGCAAAGACAAAACACATTGAGATAAAATATCACTTCCTAAGAGAGAAATTTGTAGAGAAAGAAGTAAAATTGGATTATGTGAGTACTAAAAAAAATTTAGCAAACATTTTCACAAAGCCTTTGCCGAAGGATTCATTTGAGTATGTCAAGGAGAAGCTGGGAGTAATTCCCTTCCCTGGATCTGATTAGAGTGTGTAGTAGTGCATCAATCCTCAGTGACTAATGAATGGTTGACTACTCTACTTTAGGAGTAGTACCAGTGCTTATTTGTTTTGGTACCCTTTTCCATTGATGTCAAAGGGGGAGTGTATAGTCATGAAAAACAATATAGTTGAGGAGTATGAAGTAAGGGGGAGTATATAGTAAGGAGATGTAGCAACAACATATATTCAGAGGATTCAGTAGTTGGAGAATTCATCCTTGGGGGAGTTTTGTTGAGGAAATGGAGAATGTTATAAAGTAATTGTACGGTTGAATTGGTGGTGTTTTTCATTCCATATGTTGCCATTAATGCCAAAGGGGGAGATTGTTGGAGATTTGCCAGCATGCCAATGCTAACTATATGTTTTTCATTGATGACAACATATGGTACAAGCAGCGTGCATTGTAGTTATATGCAAAGAGCCTTGAGCATAAGTTGTATGGATATGTTATCAACCTGATATCTTAGATGCAAAGGTTGATTCTGAGTACAGATAGTTGTGTAGTTGTTTGTAATAGTAGTGTTCCTGACAATGTTACAAGAAGAGTTTTGTATGAGATTCTCAGTATGGTTATGTTAGAGCCTTGCACATTTATATTTGTGTTGTAGACATTATTATGGAGCTATGTCCATGGATGTAGAGTTATTAGTGTAGTACAAGTTGAGTTATGATGTTTCTATTAGCCAGTTATAGTTTCTAGAGTTTATCTGATGGAGCTGACATTGTTTATATTGTTTCAGCGGTTGCACCTATCATATTGATATGCATGTTTGGATTCATCTTTGGTGATGAGTTAATAATATTTGGTTAAGAGAACATAATGTATTTCATCTTGAGAATAAATTTTTAGTTAATTTGGTGGAGTTGATAGTGTGAAGCGACGCGTCTACTCATATTGAGTTGCACGGTCCTTTTTGTGTTGTGTGCTTGGTTTAGCCATTGGAGATGTTGTTGGAGAGTTTTAGTGTTTCTCTAATATGATTTCAAGAAGGTTCTAATAGGCTGACTTAATTATATCTTTTGGAAAAGACTACTTATAGCTGGTCATTTGTGATCGCTATGTGTGATTGAAAGAGCAGAATAGAAGATGTGAGTGTACTGAGACAGTATAGTTGATCCAATCATCAGTTGAAGATCTATGTGAAGAAGAAAAGAGTATATTCTATTCATTGGAACTGATCAAGATAGCAGGTCTACTTTCCAGTTCACCAAGATCTAGATATAGTGTGTATATGTTGTGTAGAAGGTTGCATCCTTCACCGTTTGAGCAGTGTGCTCTCAGACAATGTGTCCTCACCCCTAACAGGGTTCAACTCTTGACCAGGTCATTGTACTTCATGAATTGTAAAGATCAACTCCTAGCAGGGTTGTAAGATCTTCTAACAAGGATCATTATACTCTAGTGCAGTTTATAGTGGGTGCTAATTCCCACCGGGGTTTTTACCTATTTGGGTTTCCTCGTAACCAAAATTGTGGTGTTGTGTTAAGTGTTATCTTATTGTGTATGTGCTTAATGTTATTATGTACTTAATTGGATAAAGAATTTTATCTTGTAGATAACTGATTCACCCCCCCCCCCCTCAATTATCTCTTGGGACAATGGGAAAGAATACTAATAATGATAGATAAAGATAGAGTTTGGTGGAAGAGAATCACAAAGGCATTTATGATAGTGATGGGAGAAATGAAGACTTGTGAGCATGAACAAAGATACAATGGACAAAGTTCAAACTAAGAGTCATTGAGGATGCCTTAAATAAATCCTCCAAAGAAACAAATCACATGAAAATGGAACACGATGTTATATAGGGACAACTACTAAGCAATGAAGGGACATGGTATGTTCATATGGAGTAATATTGTATGATATTTTTATGACAATGTTCAAAGAGGATTGTCAAATGGCATAATTATAGTAGGGTATGCATAGGAGAATATGTTTCCTAAGATAGCTATAAATGAGTAGTAGTCTTTTTCTGAAGAAATAATGATTAGTGCATGACATAGACAAAATTTAAAGGTCATTTGTGATAGTATAATGACAAATTACAATATGTATTCAAGAGAATAGTCATGAGTAATTTCAATGGACAAGGAACAATTAAAATGGCATGACAATTTTCTGACAATCAAAGAGGAAAAATTCCATACACAATTTAAGGACCTTAACATCATAACACAATCATGAGAACACAAAAGGGAAATAAGCAGTCATTTAGAAGAGTATAACTTACAATGAATGAAATTTTATGGGTAAGGACACAAGGAAAAACTCTAATATATCTTCAAGCATTCATGGGAGTCCTTTGTTAATTTGGCATTCATTTTTCCTATAATCGAAGTGATAGTTCAAGTAGTGTGTAAAGAAAAGATAAGATGACTATCATGTAAATTACTAAACTGTTTGTTAACACATTGGCCTTTTAAATAATATGCCTTGGGTCCTTGAAAAATCCTTTCTATTAATCAATAGTTGAACACACTTCTAATCGGCTTGATCTCTAAATTGATAAGTACAACTTCCTAATATAGATATGCAATGAATGAATATTTAAATTATCTAAAATTGAGATATTCTCTTAACCAAAAAGCAGAAGAGACATCTAGTGAACATCCATCACCATGAAGCATTCACAGAGAAAATACAAACTTAAATGTATAAAGAAAGACTATTTTTTGTAAATGTATTCTCATGACTGTGAAAATCAAATATAGTTTTTTACAATAAGAGGGATAGAATCTATGAATAACATGAACAAGAAAAAATAGAACCAATAGTGTCACATAGGACACCTTATAACAACAAGTTTTAAAAATAGTTAACACTGCAATTAATTTATTCTATTCGCTTCTCCATTCATCCATTCAATAGTAAAACAATAATGATAGAAATCTAATGAACAACCACCCTGACTTAAAACTTGAGCCTCTCTCATTTGTCACAGCAACAGGGAGAGTTTTTAGCCAAAATTGTCGATTCTTTTTCCCTTTGAAATTTTACAATAAATAGCCAATGGTGGCCTTTCGGTTTCAGTAATTGATTCTTGGAAAGATAGAATAAAATCTTTCTCAATTGCGTATCTTGTTCTTTGTTTTGAAGGATTACTAATAAACAATAAATGTTTCATATTCCCATGCGTACAACCTAATCCACATGGCGGACTTACTGTTACTAATCTATAAACTAGAATAGTCGAACAACATCTTGCATAGTTTCAATCAATGTATCAATTATTTATTGTCTCCATTAATTGTATAAGGGTGCTCAGGCTGTCAAACAATGCTCTATTCCGCAGCTTTAGAATAATCATAGTTACCAAATCTTCTTTCTTCAAAAACAATTAGTTTGTACCTTTAAGAAACAAGAATGCCCATTTTATCCATTGATTTACACTCCTTAAGCTTCAGAGGAACTGGAGGATGTATTATGTGTTCCTGAGTGGCAGTATTGCTTGTTGAATCAGAATAGGAAAGTTTTTAAATTTGTATTAAATAGAACTGAAGAACAAACATTTATATAAGAAACATTCTATGAGAAGTATACATGAACTGAACATAAATAAGATATCAGAGCAAATGAAATGACTCACAGAGATAGACACAAAATTTTGTGCTGAGTGGGAAACCCTCAAAACCATATGGTTTTTTCATAAGGAGAAAACCCACTCCATTTTAAACTTGTAAACTTTATTGAGCTTCAACTCGTCTCTTTACAACAACAATTCAACTACTTAGGGCTCCAACCCTTAAGTTTTTACAATCTTTCCTTCATAGATCATTTACATATATAACTGTATGTCTTTGAGACACACACCTTACATAGATCAATAATCATAAAATTATGCTCTCAATCCTGATGCAAATATTTTCATATCCAAGACACTATGATCATGTATCCTTTTTCACATTTGATACATACTCATCCTATCTTTTATAGGAAAGTATTTTAAAAAAATGCAATCAATAATACCATTACAAGAAAAAAAAACTTTTGTTAATTCAAAACCTTTTGTTAGGGTTATTGCTGCTAACAAACAACCAACTATATTTGAAAAATAGTTCCAAACTAATAAAACTGAAACCATCAAAATGATTTTTTTCTTCCTTCAAACTAGATTTGATTTCAAAATACTCAAGTAAAAAATATTATGTCAACCGGAACCAACTCTTTACTCATGGAAAATAAAAACACTTTCAATGTTCCCATCAAACCCCTGTTAGGGTTAAAAAATTAGTTATTTACAACTGCTAACAAACCTCTTTCGAAACCACCTTCAACAGAAATAAATGATCATAACCCAAAATAAAAACTGAAGAAAAAATTACTGTTACGTGGAGATGATATCCAAATATTTTGAAAGAATCATGAAAAACATCCCTTACGTCAGTTCTGAAGAGACAAATGACCAGACCAGACATGCATACCTGAGACCGAAATTTAACCTTTGTTTTCCACTAAAGTTTCTTTTCTAGAAATCCCTTTTCAGATTTTTAATTAAAACTTCTTGTTCCATTTATCCAAGAATATGCCAAGTAGAACAACCACAAAACTATATCAGAATAAAAATGACTGAATCTTTTCCACAAAATTCCAAAATGTGAAGGAACTACAAGAAAAATAATAAAGATCCTCAATACCTTAATCAAAAGGAATGAAACTGGTATCAATCAAACTAGTTATAATCATTGATCACCATATCAAAAACCCATAATAAGAGAAAGAGCCCTGTGCCAAAATCGCTTCACAAGACTATTCATGGCAGCGACAGACAAAAAGAGAACAAGGGAAAAATGAGTCAAACAAAATACTTCGAAGCATTTCTCCTTATTTTCAAAAAGAAAACCAACTTTAAGTCCCTTTGAGATCCATCACAAAAGATAGCCACATGGTCGTTTCATGACCTAATAAACTTAAAACATAAACAGCTGACAACATCACCGTAAATCAAACTAATAATGAAGTGACCATCACACAAATTAATTACCAAGGTGTAAAGCCCATAATTTGCCACCGTGTACGAGAAAAAAAACATTTTGCATCAAGAAAAATAAAAACCAACAAACTCCCCCATTGTCCTTGAGGCAAAACTACTTGCAGTGCTTCATATATCACAAAATACATAAATGTAAGTAAATGTTGTAACCATAGAAGTAAACACAAATAAGTATATTTAGACAAAAAATAAAAAATATAATTACTTGTCTATAGGACAACATTCATACTCATTTAAGTACTAAGATTGTGACATATATATAAAGCACAACAAATGAAGTGCCAAAAAGATACAACAAAAAAAAACACTTTGTAACTAAATCCTTCTTAATGAGAAACACAACATAGTGTAAGGCAAAAACACCAAAGAAAACCATTGATCCTCAACTGAATAACCAACCAGAATGAATGACTAATATAGCACTAAATATTGAATATACCATTGATTGCCAATGGAATAAAATAACAATATACCACTAATTGCCAACTGAAAAAACTTGCCACACCACAACTGCATAACCTGAACATTTGTCCTTCCAAAAATATATGCTCCCCCATTTTGCATCAAGGATGCACAAGAAACTTCTTGGAGAAATAACCCACAAGAAATTCCCCCAAAAGGAGAGAATTAGTGCAGGAGGGAATAAGAGATAACTCCCTACCGCGGGTGAAACTAGGCAAAAGTGTCACAGTCCAAAGGCTTGGTGAAAATATCAGCAAGTTATTGTTGAGTAGGAACATAGAGCAATTGAAAATCATTATCAAGAACCTTATCTTGAAGAAAATGGAATTTGACAGCAACATGCTTAGTCTGAGAATGCAGAAGTGGATTTTTACTTAACTGTATAGCACTCATGTTATCACACATAATAGTAATAGGTTTAGGTAACTGAATGCCTAAATTAGGGAGTTGAAAATCCATCTAGATTAGTTGTGTAAAATAGGTTGTAGATGAAACAAACTCAGATTCACAAGTGGAGAGAGTAACATGTTCCTTCTTTTTACTATGCCAAGCAACCAAACGATCACCAAGAAAAAAATAGCACCAAGTTAGGGGTATATGCACAAAGATGGGGGACCAAAAAGATGCCACTTTTCTTTTTGGTCCCAAATCACACATAGTGCATATGCACTAAAGGGCATGCACCCTATGGCTTGGTTTTCCCAAGCCTTAGGCTTGGGCAATCCAAAACAAAGCACGTGTGCCAAATAGGGTGCATGCCAAATAGTGCATGCACAAAATAGGGCGCACGCGCTTTGTAAAACCCCAAATTTTCCACCCCCTGTGCACCCTATGGAAATCCACAAAAGTGCAATGCATATTCTTACATAGCGCGTGTGGGCTATGAAAAACTAGAAAGAGAGAGAGAGAGAGAGAGAGAGAGAGAGAGAGAGAGAGAGAGAGAGAGAGGGTCTTTTATACAAATATAACATTTAAGTATAAGAAATATTTAATTTCTTATACTTTAAGTTATATTTGTATAAATTATAAAATATAATACTTCCAGGATGTTTGGGATAGGTTCCAACTTCATAGGAGTTAAGATGCAGATTCTAGATTTGAAAAATTCTAGACTTAGCCAAATTTCAGGATTCACCAAGCCTTCAGCAGGGTTACCTCCCACAATCCATCATGGATTTCTAAGGTCAAACTGAAGCTGCCAAAGGGATTCCCAAAGAGTTTTAACTCATTTTATCACAAATCACTTGGTTTCAACCCCATCTCTATGACAGACTTATCTTAGCTCTCTCTCTCTCTCTCACATCACCCTCTCTCTCCCCCCCTTATCTACTCTCTCTCTCTCTCTCCCCCTTATCTACTCTCTCTCTTTCATTACCCTCTCTCTCTCTCTCTACCTTATCAGGTACAGAGAGAGAGAGGGGGGAGGTAATGAAAGAGAGATAGTAGATAAGAGAGAGAGAGAGGGTAATGAAAGAGAGAGAGTAGATAAGAGGGAGAGAGAGGGTGATGTGAGAAGAGAGAGAGAGAGAGAGAGAGAGAGAGAGAGGGTAATGAAAGAGAGAGAGTAAATAAGGGGGAGAGAGAGGGTGATGTCAGAGAGAGAGAGAGGGTAATGAAAGAGAGAGAGAGGGTGATGTGAGAAGAGAGAGAGAGAGAGAGAGAGAGAGAGAGAGAGAGAGAGAGAGAGAGAGAGAGAGAGAGAGAGAGAGAGAGAGAGAGAGAGAGAGGTAATGAAAGAGAGAGAGTAGATAAGGGGGAGAGAGAGAGGGTGATGTGAGAAGAGAGAGAGAGAGAGAGAGAGAGAGAGAGAGAGAGAGATTTGGGTGAGAGCTAAGCTAAGTCTGTCATAGAGACGAGGTTGAAACCAAGTGATTTGTGATAAAATGAGTTAAAACCCTTTGGGAATCCTTTTTCTAGCTTCAGTTTGACCTTAGAAATTTATGATGGATTGTGGGAGGTAACCCTATTGAAGGCTTGCCGAATCCTAAAATTTGGCTAAGTCTGGAATTTTTCAAATTTAGAATCTGCATCTTAACTCCTATGAAGCTGGAACCTATCCCAAACATCCTAGAAGCATTATATTTTATAATTTATACAAATATAACTTTAAGTATAAGAAATTAAATAAATCAAACTTATACTTAAATTTTTTATTTGTATAAATGACCCTCTCTCTCTCTCTCTCTCTCTCTCTCTCACTTTGACTATTTATCATCACTATATAAATCTGTCTTACATAGTGCGCATGCCCTATAGCGCGTTCACCCTATAGGGTGTGCACGCTTTGTAAAGCATTTGAATTTACCAATCCTAAGGCTTGGATTTGCCTTGGAGATCCAACCCAAAGGCTTGGATGATTGAAATAGGCCTAAGACGTGTTTTCCAGCAGACATACAAAAAAATGACATCTTATTTTGTGTGCTCCTCGTCAGGTTTACTCGTGGCTCAAGAATGTAAAAATCAAACAACGTGATATTGTAGATCTCTCTGGTAGCTATCTAAGCATATAACTTATTTTGAATTTTGATTATGTTAAGTTTTTCAACTCTAATTTCTTTTGTGTGTATGTCCATATTTTGTAAAAAACCAACATGCAATATTTTGGGCATAGATTTTGGCTCGTTCATCAAATTTTGCAACAAGTTACATTTTTAGAAACTAGACTCCATTGTACACACTTTAAAAAATAGAAAATTTTATTTTCAATTAGTTTTAAATGATTTCTAGGGTGAGCACACAAAAATTTCATGTTTTCAAGATGTGTGCACTTTGTGAATTCATCAAAAATTATACATTCATCAAAAAATTACCAAAAAAATCTGGGATAAACTACGTGGTGTTAGCTAACTTCTCACTGGAGTGATTAAAAAAATTCAAAAAAAAAGTTAACATTTTAGGGGGAGCACACTAGACGCTATGTTATGTTTTTGGACAAAAAACATGACCACTTTTTTTGCTCCCCCTTTTTGAGGGCCTTAATCTGCACCATTTTCAAAATAAGTTAGTAGTTTAGGAACTAGATTCAGAGTATTACAACTCTTATTTTTATCGCATCTTAAAAATTTTGAGTCTAACTATCTTCAATTTCTTGTTAAAGTTTAGAGTTTATTGATTTCAAGAAAAAAGTGGCATCTTATACCCCCTTTTTGGTCCCCCATCTTTGTGCACTTACCCTTAGTACACTTTTTATCCTCAGAACCACCCCAATCTGCATTGTTAAAGCCACTCTAGGTAGAGTCATTACTATGTGGATACCATAAACCAAAATCAAGAGTACATTGAATGTATTTAAAAATTATGTGAATTGCATTAAGATGAGATTGTTCTGGAGAAGATTGAAAATGTGATACCAAACACACAACTTGCATAATATCGGGCCTTGAAGCTGTTAGATATAGTAAACCACCAAGCATTGATCTATATTGTGTCTGATCAACAGCAGGAGAATCATCATTTTTTATCAACTTACAACTCCTTTCCATAGGGGTTCTAACTGGTTTGCAATCAATCATACCAAATTTCTTTAACATTTCTTTAGGATACTTCATTTGAGACAAAAATAAGCCATGTTCAAGATGTGAAACTTGTAAACCAAAGAAAAATGTAAGTTCACCCAAAAGAGACATTTCAAACTTAGATTCCATAATGTTTGAAAATTGTTTTGACAAAACATCATTTGTGGACCCAAAGATGATATCAGCCACATAAATCTCAACTGGTAAGATATCATCATTAACAACTTTTGTGTATAAACTACTATCTTCCCTACCATGAGTAAAGCCAGTAGCCAAAAGATGTTTATCCAGCCTAGAATACCAAGCCCTAGGATCTTGTTTGAAACCATATAATGCATTTTTAAGACGATATACAAAATCTAGTTTTTCAAAAGATTCAAAACCTTCTGGTTGTTCCATATAAACTTCCTCCTCAAGATAACCATTTAAGAAATTTGTTTTGATATCCATCTGATAAATAGTAAAATTCTTATAACTAGCATATGCAAGAAATATTTTAATTGATTCCATTCTTGCAACAGGTGCAAAAGTCTCACCAAAATCAATGCCTTCTTGTTGAGCATAACCTTTTCAAACAAATCTGGCTTTATTTCTCACAATTTGTCCATGTTCATTTAGTTTTTTTTGAAATATCCACTTTCCACCTAAGATATTTTTGTTATCAGGTCTCGAAACAAGTTCCCATTTTTTGTTTTTCTCAATTTGATTGATTTCATCTTTCATAGCATTCAACCAAGAAGAATCTGTAAGAGCTTCAACTACATTTTTAGGTTCTAAAATTGATATTACACAAAAAAATTCTGCAAAATGAGCATGTTCATCATTTTTGGCCTTTCTTTTAGTTAAGATTCCAGCCTCTATATCCCCTATAACTTGTAATTCAAGATGCCTCTTAGCAATGATTCTTGAAGGGGTTTTAACATTCGTTGCTTTAGGTGAAGAACAACCTTCTTTTTTATTTGAGTTGGGTACTTCTGACTCAGTATCTTCCAATTCTTGATCATCAGAAATATGTTCTATTCTTTGAAGAGATGCTTCTTCAGTGTCTTTTTCATTAAAACTATTTAATAAAGAACTTTCATCAAATATTACATGGATAGCTTCTATGATTTTATTTGACCTTTTATTGCAACATTTAAAGGTTTTTCTATGAGTAGAATATCCTAGGGAGATACCTTCATCTGACCTTGAAGTGAAACTTTCTAAGGAGTCATTATCCCTTTTTATGAAGCATTTGTAGCCAAAATTTTTGAGATTCTTAACATTAGTTATTTTACCAAACCATAACTCATAAGGAGTATAAGCAGTTTTTATTCTAATTTGTGCCATGTTTAAGATATACACAATTGTATGAACAACTTCTTTCTAGTATTTATCAGACAATTTTTCTTCATTCAACAATGTCCAAGCCATTTCCTTAAGTGTTCTATTTTTCCTTTCCACAAAACCATTTTGTTGTGGTGTGTGGGCAGTTGAAAACTATCTTTTGATACCATGCTTCTCACAATATTCAATGAACTCTTGATAAGTAAACTCTCCACCTCTATCTGATCTTAAACACTTTAATTTTAGATCAATTTCCCTTTCTACCATTTTCCTGAAAACTTTAAAGTGTTCAAAGGCTTCAGATTTATGTTTCAAAGAAGTTACCCAAACCATTCTTGAGTAATCATCTACAAACAACATAAAATATCTTTCACCATTCAAGGATTGAGTTTTGGTAGGATGACATAGATAAGTATGCACAAGTTCTAGAGGTCTAGTAGACATATATTCTTTAGTTTTGAAGGATGACTTTATTTGTTTTCCTTTTATACATTCTTCACAAATACGTGTTGGTTTTCTAATTTGTGGTAAACCTCTAACCTTTTTATTCTTGCTAATCCTCACAAGATTATCAAAATTTAGATCTGACCCAATCTTTTGTGTCATAACCAATTTTCTTTGACTTGACTTACAAAACAAGTGTTAACCAAAGATGATTCCTAAACTGATGAATCAATTAGATTATAGAGATTTACACCTATCCTTAATCCATTTGCAACAACTTTATTTCTTTTGTTAATGATGGAACAACCCTTAACATCAAATGAAATAGAATATCCACTATCACAAATTTGACTTGTGCTTAAAAGATTATGTTTCAGACCTTATACATAGTACACATAATGTATAGGAGTATCTTTATTGAGAATGATTGAACCATGCCCTGTAATATAGGCACCTTCAAATTATCTCCAAAATGGACAAAACCTCCATCAAAGTCTTGTAAGGTTTTAAACTTATTTTTTCTGCCAGTCATATGATGAGAACAGTCGCTGTCCAAAACCCATGTTATAGGTTTATGAGTGAGCAAAGTTGTTTCAACAATCAAGGATTTTTCCAAATTCACATCTTTAGGTTTCCACACTTGTTTACACTTAAATTTCTATTTGCAGTGATTCACAAAATGCCCATAGTGAAAACACTTAAAACAGCTAATTATCTTTTTAAAACCAAACTATTTTCTATTTGCATCTAGCTTACAGTTATAAGCCTTATGACCAAACATGTTACAAACAAAATAGTATCCTCTGAAAAAACCTAAAATGTGATTAGAAACCTATTTTGAAGACTCTCCTTGTTCAACTGTACATTTTGAACCAAGTTGATCAAACTATTTTTGCATCAACACTAATTTCTTCTCTCTTTCATCTAATAACATCTTTTTTCTTCAATAAGCTAATTTGCAAGATTTAACTTAGTTTGTAAGTGTTGACTATTATTTTCATGAGTAGTAATTAACTTGTTTATCCTCTTTAATTCTTGCAGAGAGAAAAGTAGCTCTTCGTCAACATTTATATCTACATCTGAATCAGATGAAGATTATGTTTGAACAATTTCAACTTTATGAATATCTACTATTTCAGCCATGAATGAAATTTCCCCTTCTTCACCTGAATCAATTGACTCTTCATCAGACTCTTCTTTGGACAAAAGAATTTTTTTCCTAAAAATTTTTAAATCTTTTATTTTTATTCCATGTTTTCTTTTTAAAAAATTTATCTGGTTTTTCATCATCCTCGTTTTGATTAGCATAAGGACATTTTGTGTAAAAGTGTCCATACTATCCACAATTAAAACATTTTGGCTTTCCCTGATATTTCTTTTTCAATTTCCTAACTAGCAAAGCTTCAAGAGCATCTGAAATATCAAAATCACTATCATCTTTCTTTTCGGCCTTGAAATTTGTTTCTTTAGAAGTAGACGCAATATTATTGCTAATTCTCATTTCATAAGTAGTTAAGATTCCTTGCAATTTATGCAAAGTCATACTGGAAAAGTTTTTCTTTTCTTCTAAAGTAGAAATCTTTGTTTCAAACTTTGGTAGTACAGTTCTTACTACCTTCAAGACTACATCATATTCTTCTATATCTTCTCATAATCCTTTTCTAGCATTCACTACTTCATCAATCCTTAGGAAGTAGGCTTCTATGTTCTCATCTTTGTTCATTTTAAGACTATCAAATTGAGTTTTCAAGGTTATCAACTTTGATTCCTTTACTTTTTCATCACCTGGATAAATGGTTTCTAACTTAACCCAAATATCATGTGATGAACCTGACTAGCTCTCAATTGTAATTTAACTAATGTCTCAATTATGTTTGCAAATCTTAATTGAATTTTAAAATATTGATACCCATTTTGTAATTTTCCAATGTAATTAATTTAACAACAACAAATACAAATAACTCTGTAAATGTACCGAAGATATTACTGAACATGAAATACTTGCCAAAAATTATTACAATAACCAAACAAAACTTATCTTGCACCTTTGATAAAAACGTGGCTGCATTGGCAATGAAAATTCATCCCTGAGAATTAACGCAGCCTATTATTGTTGATGCAAACCCTGTTTTGCATGTACCACAACCAAGGAAAACTTCACATCACCCCTTTCACTTCTCTATCACACTCTGCAAACATCAAAGGAGGCCTCATGCAAACCCTGCAGGAAAAACATGGAGTTGGTTGCAATTTCGTATGGCCCAGAATGCTAATCATACAGCTCAAAGGAAATAAAATGTGTAGCCTATAGATGCCCGTACGACCTAGATTAAGAAGTACGACTACTGCAAAGAATTTCAACAACTCAAATTCAGTAAACTCGACAGCCACAAAGCATCACATTTTTCAAAGAGCTTGACTCAAACCCATGCTTCACAAATTTTGGTCCTTTTCTCATAGTCATATACCAATTAATAAATGCAGTTGAATACCTTCAACTCAATAAAAATCAGCAGAATTTCAATGCTTTCTCCAGGATTGAAGACTAGGCATGAAAATTGATAGAACTCTCTCTAGATTGAAGACCAAGTTCAAACCCTATTCTTCCACGAAGAAAATCATTTTCTTTCACAACACAATTTTTAATCAAAATCATCAATGGGTGAATGAAAGTGCTTTTTTGAATTGTATATATAGCTTTTTTAGAAAAAGCTTCAATTTTACTTTTTTCACTTAATAGGCTTTTTAATGAAAACTTCATTTTATAACATTAAAGTTATAAAGTAATAAAGTTATTAAATTAAAATAATTTAATTTAATAACGATAACTTTTAAAATAAAAGCCACAACACTCCACTAACTATAACAACTCAATTCAGACACCAGAGCCTCAAACGCCAACTACCCTGCTAGAAATAACCCACTAGCAAAAATAGACTTACTATAAATAGTAAGTCTCTCAAACTGGAGATTCCCTGAAACTTGAACCTGACACATCTGACACTCTGTGCAGACACCCCGCTAATCCTAGCCATACCCAAAATACCACTTACTAAAACTAGTAAGTTGACCAAATTGACCCAAACAAAAAGTAGACCTGGTAATCTGAAACTCCAGAATGGAATCCCAACACTGGCTCCGCAATCTGACCCCTCTGAACACCTAATTAGCTTGCGAGGGTCTCTAACCAAGCTAATCCCAAAATTCTAATAAACGGGGACATTACATATCATTAGCAGAAATTTACAATACATGAATTTGATAAATACATCTTTAGTAAGACCACATAAAATAGCAAATTTTGGTTCTTGTATCAAGTTCATATTTGGACTTTTCATCAGGATCAGTAGGTGTGCTTTGAGGTACAGTAAACTTTGTAATAACAACTTTCCACATACAAACATCTAAAGAATTTATAAAAGATTTCATCATGACCTTCCAAAACACATAATTAGTACCATCAAATAATGGGGCTCAAGTAAGAGAAGCACCCTCATCTTGTGCCATTAAAGCTTCCAAAAAAATAATCCCGAGATAATCCCTATAGAAAGACCTAGGAAGGGACCCTATGCTCTGATACCACTTGTTGGAAGACAAAGGGTATTCTAAGAGGGGGGTGAATCAGAATAGGAAGGTTTTTTAATTTTTATTAAATAATTCTGAAGAACAAACATTTATATAAGAAACATTCTATGAGAAGTATAGATGAACTGAACATAAATAAGATATCAGAGCAAATGAAATGACTCACAGAGATAGACACATAATTTTGTGCTGAGTGGGAAACCCTCAAAACCATATGGTTTTATCATAGGGAGAAAAACCACTCCGTTTTAAACCTGTAAACTTTATTGAGCTTCAACTCGTCTCTTTACAACAACAGTTCAATTGATTAGGGCTCCAACCCTTAAGTTTTTACAATCTGTCCTTCACATATCATTTACATATATAACTGTATGTCTTTGAAACACACACCTTACATAGATAAATAATCATAAAATTATGCTCTCAATCCTGATGCAAATACTTTCATATCCAAGACACTATGATCATGTATCCTTTTTCGCATTTGATACATACTCATCCTGTCTTTTATAGGAAAGTATTTTTAAAAAATACATTCAATAATACCGTTACAAGAATAGAAAAACTTATGTTAATTCAAAACCCTCTGCTAGGGTTATCATTGCTAACAGACAACCAACTGTATTTGAAAAATAGTTCCAAAAATTGATAAAACTGAAACCATCAAAATGCATTTTTTCTTCCTTCAAACTAGATCTGATTTCAAAATACTCAAGTCAAAAACATTCTGTCAACCAGAACCAACTCTTTACTCATGGAAAATAAAAACACTTTCAATGTTCCCATCAAACCCCTGTTAGGGTTAAAAAATCAGTTATTTACAACCGCTAACAAACCTCTTTCGAAACCACCTTCATCAGAAATAAATGATCATAACCCAAAATAAAAACTGAAGAAGAAATTACTATTACATGGAGATGATATCCAAATATTTTGAAAGAATCATGAAAAACTTCCCTTACCTCAATTCTGAAGAGACAAATGACTAGACCAGCCATGCTTACCTGAGACCGAAATTTAACCTTTGTTTGCCACTGAAGTTTCTTTTTTGGAAATCCCTTTTCAGATTTTTAATTAAAACTTCTTGTTCCATTTATCCAAGAATATGCCAAGTAGAACAACCACAAAACTATATCAGAATAAAAATGACTAAAGCTTTTCCACAAACTTCCAAACCGTGAAGGAACCACAAGAAAAACAATAAAGATCCTCAATACCTTAATCAAACAGAATGAAACTGGTATCAATCAAACCCGTTATAATCACTGATCACCATATCAAAATCCCATAATCAGAGAAAGAGACATGTGCCAAAAATGCTTCACAAGACTATTTATGTCGGCGGCAGATAAAAAGTGAACAAGGGCAAAATGAGTCAAACAAAAGACTTCGAAGCCTTTCTCCTTATTTTCAAAATGAAAACCAACTTTAAGTCCCTTTGAGATCCATCACAAAAGATAACCACATGGTCGTTTCATGACCTAGTAAACTTAAAACATAAACAACTGACAACATCACCGTAAATCAAACTCATAATGACGTGACCATCACACAAATTAATTACCAAGGTGTAAAGCCCACAAGTTGCCACCGTGTACGAGAAAAAAAAAAACCTTTTGCATCAAGAACAATAAAAACCAACATTGCTTTGATATTCTCTGTAGTGTCAAGAAAGTTGAAGGTGATACTCTCACAACCAACAAATTACAAAGAATCAAATGGAATAGAATGAATGGTGCACATCTTGCCAATAATCCCAACAATTGCTCTATCATGGCGGGTTCCAAGTAGTTTGCAACAAACTTCAGAACCTCCCTTGTGTCCTTGTCAAAGTTACCACTATACCAGTTCATGATCTTGCTCATATTATTCCGCAAAAAGTCTAATTGTTGCACCATCTGACCAGTGCCTAATAGGTGAGATATAATTCTCGAACCATTCGTGAAAATGAATTTAGGCTCCACTTGTTGGCATAGACTCTGTCACACCCTTTAGCCCATTCTTGAAGTATGGAATTGCTATTCCATCATTAACTACGATCACGGTTACTGAATCTGAAGGAGTTACAAAGAAGCCTCTGTCAAAAATCGTGTTTCAGTCATTATTATCATTTCAAGACCCTTTTAAAGGAAATGTTCTCATTTCGTTCTGTGTCGCCACATCCCATTGAATCTTTCTATCAAACATGCCAAAATTGACTCCCATGTGCGGCCATATCAAGAAAGGGCACCTTCATTCATTATTGGCTGCAACACACTTTTTTAATAGAAACCCGCGTTTGAATCATTGACATATTTCGTGTATTTGTTAACCTCATTTGAGTATCTTTGCGGATACCAACGTACGTATCTACCCATACTTAGGCATATCTATTTATCAACTCTTCTTTTGCTTATGGAAGTCACACGCTTCAAAAGCAGATCATCTACTTTTAAAAACATACGACCGGCCATTTTGGGCATTCCATGAGCATTGATTATTTTAATGGATTCCAATGATAAAATTAATCTTTAATGGCTATGCATGACCTTGAATTGGCTTCCAGTGACGATAAAATTGTAATTAGGATGGAGAGATAATGAAAATTTTAAATTTTTGGCTATGGTCGCTACACAGGCAACATTAACTGACTCTGATTGGGGATGAGGACTGCAAGGACGAAGCAAGGAACCCAGAATCTGTGGTATAATTCTTGCCCTGGTGCCATTAGGTTGATATAACATTTGGACAATGATAAAGAGATATGATATGGTTACAGTCAAAACAAATTCCTCAAGTTTATGGTCTCCATGCTCGTTATTTATCTTTTTGATACAATACGGGGTTTTTTTTTTTTAAAGTTTACTATCTTGGGATAAAACTCCAACGCAGTGGCCTCCTCAGCATATAGCTACTTGTGAGATATTTTAGGTCTAATACAATACTGGGATCAAATTCACTAAGAAAGGTCTGATCAACATAATTATCAACATCTTTATTAAATTCCAAAAAGAGTTTCAGAAGAATTCGAAATGTCGGCATATTTCATCAGATATTGTCCCTCAGCATTCCATTTTGCATTTTCGGTCAGAGATAAGTTTGGGAGTCATGGCTACTACGAATTTGTCAGTGCAAAAAAGAAAGGTTTGATACAAACTCAAAGTTCTACGTGCTATTTCGGAATCCGCTGTAGCTCCCCCTAACCATCAAAAGCCCAACACTCTTAAAGCTTATCAAAACTGAATGGAGAGTTATCGACATTTTCTCATAGCGGGCTCTGAAGGGGGTGCGATAACTATTCCTTTTTCCGACACTATGAGGAATTAAAATAAAAACTTCATCAATACACGCCTTCGGAATCCGAAAGAACTGCTGGAACTCCTCCCATTTCCTGACAAAAAAAAGAAATATGTGTGCTGTAGTAGCTGGCTTCGATGGGATAACATGGAAATGCCGAAACCAAGATCAGGTTCCGACCTGCGCATTGGAATTTGTTTTAAAGCTTATTAAAGTGAACACTCCAGGTCAAACATTTTAAATATCATTGAAAGGTCTTGGAGCCCATATTAAGTTGGGACATTGGCATTTGACTGAAGCTTCTAAATTTCCATTTATCTGTGTTTCTCCCATGCGAAACATTATTGGAAATTAGTTTAATTTCCTAGCCTTGGAAAAAGGCATGATATGTCATCGCGCTTGACCGAGAGCAGTGGAAAGCTTTCAAAAAGCTCAAACCCATGCGTTATCGGGATATCGGGTTTTTCTAGAATTCCCGAATTAAAGAAGTGCAAAAGGCTTCTATTTTCCTAACTCATTGACAACACCCAGTATCAGAAGAAATCACACATGTATAATTTGTTGGTTCAACGGTTATGAACCATGTATCTGTAGTGCCACCATCTTCGAGGATGAAATGGTGAGGAGATCCGTACCAAACAGAGGAAGAAGCAAAATTGTGATCTCCCAAACTACTTTAGAATCAATATCATCGCAACATTAAGAGGCAGTGGGAGAATGTTATGAACTCGGTTTCACTTTGGAACTACCTCGTAGTAGATCTAAGATATCTTTGACAAAATGAGGGCAGGATATCTTAATGACATGGAGATCAATCAGACTCCTGCCTTGTTTTCGATATGCAAAAGGAATGATATCATGGTTTTGTCATTTTGAACTTTTATGACAACGAGTGCAGTGGAATTGATGTTGTTGATTTATATTAACATAAGAAAAGCCCATCAAAAAATACAAAGATGAAGGTTTTGATAGATAGAATGGTTGGGAATGTCGAGTCGACCTTAGTAACTGTTTAATAGATATACCTAGAAGAGATACCATCTCAATAGGTGAAATTATCACATAAATTTGTGGGAATGAAATTCATTGGTTTATTGTGTGGTAGAAAATCTAACGACATTAAACGAAGTCAGAACTCGCATAGATTCTAGTGACAATCATATCTTGCAAAATATAGAGATAAAATCACTTGTTTTACAAAAACGATCTCCATCCTAATCAAATGAGCTTTCCCTGCCTGTCCACACAGTGGTTATTGATGGAGTTAAATCAATCAAATGGAACCAATTTTTCATCCTTGATCAATTTGGGAGGATATGACATTCAAGTTTTTCAGTTGAGGTAGAAATTGAAGCTCTTGCGGTAAATACTTTGGGGAAACACATAGAAAAGTTGCTTTGTGAGAGGTATTTGTGCGTCCTTAAACTGATGGAAACATCTAGCAGCATTTTTGACAAAGAAGGTCCAATGAAAAAATGACTACGGAGAATCCTATAAAAGTTACAGACACTTTGTCTCATTCAAAACACATGGGGGTTTCTTTAAAATTCTCAAAACTACACAGGATGAATTTAAATATGGACTTATGTGAATGCCAGGAAATTAGATGAGGATTATAGAAATTCTTTGTATCTTGAATAACGTCGGTAAGCTTCCAGAGAGGAACATTGTAGTGATGACACGTGGCGCATGTTTGATGAGAGATCTCTTTGAGCTCTCTGTGAAACGACGGTTATATAGAACCGAGAGGTCTCCAGAATAAAAATTAAGAAAGGTCTATTTTTTGTAGATTTTCAAGAAACGGTTGAGAAACCGAACAGACATCTTTGAAAATAGTCCTTTAAATATGTAATCAAAATTCAGAGAGGGGGACAATCAATTTTAATTCATTTTCCCCTGTTGCTGTGACAACTGAGTGAGACTCAAAGTTTGGATTATGTTTGTTGTTCATTAGAATTTCGTTGTTGAATGGATGCATATAAGGTGAAAGGAATGAATTGATCATGGGTATCAGACTGTGCTTTTGAAATCTGTAGTTATAAGGTGATCTGAGCGTAATTATTTGTTTCTTTCTTCTTTTATATTCATGATTTTTAACAAAAGCATATCATTTATGGTTAAACTGTATGTATGATCTTCATGGCTGTGGAGGTGTATTTATAGAATTCATGTGGTGATTTTGACTGTGTTTAATTTTCGTTGTCACAGGAAACAAAGTACAACATTAAATTTTATTTTAGTTTAGGATATATGTTTGATCATGGATGTGTCATAGTAATGAACATTCATTAGGAGCGTCAAGAGCACACCCATCTATTATTGAAAATAACAAAAATAAATTTATTGCAAATCCATCATAGGGAGTTATACCTATAAAATTTAGAGATCAAATTATTGCTCTTTATTTTTAGTTTGTTTAACTGTGAGTGGTAGAGAGGTCTTGCGAGGGTTTGAGTCAATATTAAAGAAAGACCCATTTGTTAACTAACATATGGTTCAAGTAGTGTGTGAAGAAAAGATAAGATGACTATCATGTAAATTACTAACCAAAAGACACCATACATCATAGAAGAAGAAAATGATGAAAAGAAAGACAATAGGGTATAATGAGATAGCTAAGGATGTGATATTCCTTTGAAAATGGTTAAGGTAAGCAATGGGCAGAGTAAAAAATAGACAACATAGGTCTAGTTTTCATTATGGAAAGGCTAGATCTAATAGATTGACCAAAGAGGTATGCATTGTAGATTTTCTTGCACAAATAGGCAGGTGATAGTTAAAAGTAAAGAATGAGAAAACTAACAATCAAGAGGTACTAATCTTTAGGATTGGGTCATATAGAATTATACAAAGAGCAATGTAGGAGTATGGTTCTGTCATATGGGAATCTACATAGGCTCAAGAAACTATCAAAGTAATCAAACTACCAATCATTAAACCCTACAAACAATAGAATCTAAGCATAGAGATAAAGAAACTAAAATAAATAACTTAAATCAAGAAATACAATTCTTATCTATGCTTATCTACTTCTATTGCCTTTTTGCAATCTTTTGGGGATTTAGATGTGTGGCACTCATAAATGGTTTCTGCATAAATGAAGAAAATAAAACTTGCATAAGTAAGATGTATTCAAAAATTTGGATCGTTCAAATGAGAAAGAAGGTTGGTTTATATAGATTTTCATAACTGAATGGATGATCGAGATTAAATTGGGAAAATCAAAGTCGACAGTTGAGATAATTCTAGAGACTGGTCAGTTTTGGGCAATTTCCAAAGATAGATTTATTTCCAATTTAAAATCAAAAGTAGAGAGTTAATTTAGGAAAAAAGAAGAGAAGAAAGGAATTAGAAGATTTTTTTGATTTCGAAGATAAGAGTTTCCAAAATGCATTTTTAAGAAAATATTGATATTTTATTTTAGAAGGGTTTTTGCAATTTTGAGATTTTAAGGAACTCATAAATTCAATTTTTTTATTATTCAGAAAGATTTTGGATTAAATTCAATTAAAAATTGAATTTTTGGAGAAAGATGAAATTAATTCGAAATTACAATGTAATTAATTAGAAATGAGATGAAATTAATGGAAATTAAAATTAAATTAATTTTTAGGATTTAATTTAACTAGAGAAATTAATTTGTCAACTTAAATAATT